>JACBWV010000099.1:13008547-13076047 GCA_013435795.1 Chlamydomonas sp. ICE-L | reverse complement strand
GCGTCACCGGTCTGGCCTGTACCCTGTTAGGTTCCTGGCTGCCGCCCCTTTCACCACTGGTGCCCCTTGATGGGTCTCCTGTGCTTGTAACGTTATTCTCGTCTCCGTGTATATAGATTGGCGCGTCTGCTCACGCAAGCATCTCTGTCCACTCTCTGGAGTGTATTCAAGCTGATAGGTTATACGGTCCTTCATTTACTACCACTGCTTTTCAATGCAACTTCCTAGAGGGCCTCCCGCCGGCTTTGAGAAACTCCATGAGTCCAATGGTCTTTCTTGGTCGCGCGGAATCCGCAGTGTCATCATCAGCAATGGCTGCGACCGAGTCCTTCCAACGGAGGTCACGGTTCCTCTTCCTGATTGGCTAGATGTTTGTGCGCCAGCGGCCTCTGCTAACGGTCATGAGAATCCTTCCGCCATCGTGGAAGCCACCCCCCCCAGTCATTCCTCCATCTTCTATTCCTTTTCCTCTCCTCCCGTCTGTCGTAGATGACTGTGACGTGCAGACTCAAGTCGGGTCCCTCCGTAACTCAAAAACTCATTCCCTCTCCAAAGATTGAAGCAAATTTCAAAGGCACAGTTCTAGCCCATAAAAGAGTCTAAATATCTAGGCATACAAAAAAAGAATATAGGCAAAGTAAGCCAGAAGGTGCTAGTTTCTATAATTGTCATTCTATGTGTCTATGTCTAAGGCGTCTTTGATGTCCGCCCTCCAGCTTATCCTGTCTTGGGGCTGTAGGTACCGATTTGGACTTTTGGAGACATGTTGGTGGCTTAGAGATTGTCAGCATGAATTGCGGTGCTCTCACGCGTTTTATGACTTGGTGACTACTTATGTACTTCCTTAGAACTATCGGCTCTGCCAGGACTGTGCCAGCTTCCCGTAGTGACAGCTTCCCGTAGACGGATCATCCTTATGACTCATATCAGCTCCTGTTGGACTGCTCACCGGTCTGGCCTGTACCCTGTTTGTTCCTGGCTGTCCGCCCCGTTCACCCTGGGGCCCCCCCCCCCGCCCCTTGATGGTCTCTCCTATGCTTGTTAAACGTTATTCTCGTCTCCTTGTATTAGATTGGCCCCGCGTCTTGCTCACGCAAGCATCCTCCTGTCCCTCGCTGGAGTGTTTTCAAGCTGATAGGTTTATACATACGGCCTTCATTTATACTAACTACCACTGAACCACTAAACTACCACTGGCTTTTCAATGCAACTTCCTAGAGGGCCTCTCCCTCCGGCTTTGAAAACTCATGAGATCAAAAATGGTCCTTTTCGACTTGTTTGGTCGCGCGGAAATCCGCAGGTCATCAGCAGCACATGGCTGCGACCGAGTCCTTCTTCCAACGGAGGTCACGGTTTCCTCTTCCTGATTGGCTAGAGTTTGTGCGGCCAAGCGCCTCTGCTAACGGTCATGAAATCCTTTCCGCCATCGTTGAACCACCCCCCCCAGGCATTCCTTCCTCCTCCATCTTCTATTTCCTTTTCCCCTTCTCCTCCCGTCTTTCGTAGATACGTGACGTGCCCAAAAGACTCAAGTCGGGTCCCCTCCCCCTACCGTCACTCAAAACTCATTCCCCCCTCTCCAAAGATGAGATTGATCAAATTTCAAGGCCAAGTTCTAGCCCCATAAAGAGTCGCTAAATATCTCTAGGCATACAAAAAAAGATATAGGCAAAGTAAAGCCAGAAGGGTGCTAGTTTCTATAATTGTCATTCTATGTGTCTTGTCTAAGGCGTCTTTTGATTGTCCGCCTCCAGCTTAAATCCTTCTTGGGGCTTTCAGGTAACCCGATTTGACTTTTGGAAGACATGTTGGTGGCTTTAGAGATTGTCGCACATGGAATTGCGGTGCTCTCTACTCACTCACGCGTTTTATGACTTGGTGACTACTTATGTACTGCTTCCTTATAACTAATCGCTCTGCCAGGACTGTGCCAGCTTCCCGTATGACAGCTTCCCGTCGACTGAGTCATCCTTGAGTGACTCAGTGACCTCTTCCGGTTGGCTGCGGTCACCGGTCCCTGGCCTTAACCCCCTGTTATGTTTCCTGGCTGCCGCCCCCTTTCACCACTTGTGCCCCTTGATGGGATCTCCTATGCGTGTGTAACGTTATTCTCGGTCTCCTCCGTGTATATAGATTGGCGCGTCTGCTCCGCACGCATCTCTGGTCCACTCTCTGGATTGTATTCAGCTGACGAGGTATACGGACGGTCCTTCCATTTACTAACTACCGACTGCTTTCAATGCAATTCTAGAGGGCCTCTATCTCCTCCCGCCGGCTTTGAGAGAAACTCCATGAGTCAATGGTCTTTCTGGTCGCGCGGAAATCCGCAGTGTTCATCATCAGCAATGGCTTGCGACCGAGTCCTTCCAACGTAGGGTCACGGTTCCTCTTCCTTATTGGCTTAGATGTTTGGTTGCACCAGCGGCCTCTGCTAACGGTCTGAGAAATCCTTCTTCTTCTTCCGCCACATCTCGTGGATCCACCCCCCCCCCCCAGTCAAGCCACTCCATCTTCTTCCTTTTCCTCTCTCCCGTCTGTCGTAGATGACTGTTGACGGCAGAAACTCATCGGGTCCCCCCCCCCCCTCCGTAACTCAAAACTCATTCCTCTCCAAAGATTGAAGCAAATTTCAAGGCACAGTTCTAGCCCATAAAAGAGTCTAACATATCTAGGCATACAAAAAAAGAATATAGGCAAAGTAAGCCAGAATGTCGTAGTTTCTTCCTATAATTGCTTCCATTCATGTGTCTATGTCAAGGCGGGTCTTTGTGTCCCGCCCTCCAACTTATCCTGTCTGGGCTTTGGTGTAGGTAACCGATTTGGACTTTTTGGAGACATGTTGGTGGCTTAGAGATGTCAGCATGAATTGCGGTGCTCTCACCCCCTCTCAACGCGTTTTATGACTTTGTGACTACTTATGTACTTCCTTAGAACTATCGCGGCTGGCTTCTGCCAGGACTGTGCCAGCTTTCCCGTATGACCAGCTTCCCGTATACACTGAGTCCTCCTTGATGACTCAGTGACAGCTTCCTGTTGGCTGCGTCAACCGTTCTGGCCTGTACCCTGTTAGGTTTCCTGCTGCCGCCCCCCTTTCAACCACGCTGGTGCCCCTTGATGGGTCTCCTATGCTTGTAACAACGTGTTTTCTTCATTCTCCTCGTCTCCGTGTATATAGATTGTGGCGCTTCTGCTCACGCAAGCATCTCTGTCGCACTCCCACTCTGCTGGATTGTCAATTCAAGCTGATAGGTTATAACGGTCCTTCCTTCAATTACTTACCACTTCTTTTCAATGCACTTTCCTAGAGGTGCCTCCCGCCGGCTTGAGAAACTCCATTAGTCAAATGGTCTTTCTTGGTCGCGCCGTATCCGCAGTGTCATCATCAGCAATGGATGGCGAACCGAGTCCTTCCAACGGACAGGTCCCACGTTCCTCTCCTATTGGCTCGATGGTTTGTGCGCCAGCGGCCTCTGCTAACTGTCATATAATCCTAAATCTCCTCCGCCAATCGTGGAAGAGCCAAACCGCCCACCCCCCGCCCCCCATCATATTCCTTTTCCTCCATCTTCTAACTTTCTATTCCTTTTCCTCCCCTCTCCTCCCGTCTGTCGTAGATGACTGTGACGTGCAGACTCAAGTCGGCGAACTAGCCGACATCGGGTGGAGATAACCCTGTAAGTCGTTGCTGCCCCGCCGTCCTTGACGGGGGGTCGCTAATCCTATCTTCCGATCTCCGGTGTGTTGCGGCTCTGCCTGCATACCGTAGGTTGCCAGAAATCCTACCAGCTCCCTGCCTGATTTTCCTACGGGGACGGTCGTCTTTTGCCCCCTTTTCTCTTGGCCCAGCCGATCGGTCGGGCTACTGTCAACCAAATTAGCCTTGCCTTTCGCTCTATTGGCTCTGTGCTCACCTTCTTGGCGATTTTTCGATCAAGCTGGCGATTGCCGTCACTCTCTGCCTTAGGGTTCGCCAGAGGAAAAAACTGACCTACGCTCTGGGTCTGGATGCTGGACCTGGAGATTTTCCTGGAGTGTGGTAGGAATCAGGGGGGTAAATTGGTCAGCACCACTACGGGTGCTGCTCCCTCTCGAAACCACTACCACCCCAAACCGGTTCAGAGTCGAAAGGAGCTATAGAGGGGTGGAACTTGGGATTGACTGATTGTCCACGGCGTGATATTGGACCTTTACTGGCCTCGGCTCTGCTCTTCGCATCCTAGCGAAATTTTCGATTCTGCCCTTGCGATTTGCGATTTTCCCTGCCATTGGTTGCGATTGTCTTTCTTTCTTCAACCTGGTGCGAATTGTGCTTGGCTTGCACTTTCAATCTACTTTCAGCACTTTCCAATCCTCGTCCGCTTTCCTCTCCCATAAATGCAACCAAACCCTAACCACCAAAATCTCGACCTTATGCTATAACTCTTCCCCCACCTTCTGGTTATCCCATGTTTCGCCTCGCACCGTGACAAATAAAAATCGGAAATCGCCCTCGGGCTGTGAAAAGCCGCCTTTGAGGGGCCTTCCTGTTCCCCGTCTCCAGCGTCCGTTCGATGTCTTTGGTTCTTTTGTCATGATTTCTTTGTTGTATATTTTTTCTCTCTCTTCGTCTCCTTGGAGAAAACCACTGGGTCGTTCCGTGGTTCGACCGAGTCTCTACTACTACTTGGTCTTACCGTGAAACCGTGCCCCCTGGTTCCTATGTTCTTCCGTGCCCCCCCTGGTTTCCCCGCTTAGGTGTATGCAGCATCTACGACTTGAGTTTGTGTTCAAGTGTTTGAGTTCTGATAGGGCTTAGGAATTTTTAGTTAGTGGTATATGGTAGTTTTCTTTTCTCCGTAGTTTTCCGGAGGCGTGTGCAAAGCACAGATGGACGAGGGTAAGACGGTAAGGATGAAGATCCTTTACAGTTATAAGCTTTCGATCAATTCGGCTAGGAGTAATTAATCTGAGATGGGGCCGGCGGCACATTATGGTCCGGCGTCAGAGTCCTGCCATAAGCTGGCACAGCGGCATCACAGTAACAGTGGCAGGCAGGTAGGTAGTCCTGTGCCTCTACGGTCACTCTAGGTGAGCCGTTGAAACCCGGTGAAGAACATCCCCATCCCCCCCAGCATCCCATCCCCCCCATTCCTTCCTGGTATTCTTCATTCGGCAGAATTTCCAGGAATTATAGGGTTTAAACAACTAGAGTGGATCAATTTAAACACTATTATGGAGTATCCCAATACATGTGGTAACTCATCATGGCTTGTCAAGAGTTAATGATAAAAATAATACATACTGGCTGTGGCAGGCAGGAAGAAGGCTGGCCTCAGCAAAGGTGATTAGCATGTCTAAAGAACTCTCAATGAATCATTATCTAGGCAAGCAGGTAAAGGGCTGCCATGGAGGTACAGACTTTAAAAAAAAAAACTGAATAGAAGAGAGCAGCCCTCATTGTGCAAATCAATCATGTCAAGGGAGTCTGCGGATCAGGCTCGGGCCTGTCAGGAGGGTGCGGAGTGAACTCCTAGGAGAAGCTGCTGCACGGAGGCTGCAGTTTATTACTAAACTACTAGGTGCCTGCAGGGAAGCTGCAAGTAAACTAAAAGGAAGCTGCAGGTAGGCTCATGCTAGGATGGTTCAGATTGGGGCTTGCTATGGGGCTGGAAGTAAACTGCCCCAGCTTGGTTAATACTAAAAGGGCTGTGGTGGAGATAACCAGTGGTTACGAGAAGGGGATGAATGTCTGACTATCCCCCAATACTTTTGGGTTTTTGTAGCTTGATTGCCTTGTAACCTAAATTAACACGGCTACACATCTGGTTAGAGCAAACTAGGATCTTTAATTTCAACTAATTTCAATTTGACTGCCTGTGAATTTACATGGGGCAAGTACAGTGGCGTACAATCTAATAAATATGCTAGAGTGTGTTCAGGTCTAATACACGATGGGGGAGCCATGTCTTAAAAACTATTATGTGCCGGCGTTCCTGGTGAAGAGTCAAGGGCAAGCTGATGGGGGGCGGACTGCTGCAAGGTAACTACATGGTGGCAGCAGCTTGGGGCTTTTTTGCGAGGAGGGGCTAGCTAGGGATGGTACGCTGCATGCAAATGAGGTCCCACTAGTGCGTATAAGGAAACTGCATGGACGGTAGGGACTGCTGGTTTCTGCGTGTGTGGCTTTCTGGGTCATAATGCATATACCGTAAGCAATCGTCTTGTGTTACTGCTTTCATTGAAATTCACGGGCTTTTTCTGGTCAGGGTTGAATAGAATACCACTGATTATTTCACTTTGCTAGTCTCCCCCATATTTTGGAGTGAAGGGCTAAGAAGTACTGAAATGCAATTATAATCGGGCAAGCATCATGTTTTCAGCATAAAACAAACATCGAAGGGAAGGGTTAGAGCTAGCTTGAACAGATGGTGAGGATATCAAATCAAATCGCATTAATGTAACTGATGCCATGAGTTAGGTGAGGTTGACTATGTCACTGGAAGGTACATGGAATCTCTGCAGGTCGGTAGTGCTTGTACTACTTCAGCAGTACTGCTGTACATCATCACATGGTGCACTGTGATCATCATACGCGGGTATCGCTCTCATGCAAACAGATCCTGGTTGTATCAGCAGTGGCAGGGTCCAGTGCCCACAACACACCAGCAATTCAGTACGCAGTGTCAATTAACATTAACAAACATGGGTTGTACGTTTATAATACCGTACAAGCACCTTCAATCTGTGCAGTACAAGTAAATCTTCATCTTGGCTGTACATAATCAGTGCATTTCAGGATTATGTTACACAACGGCAATGAAATCAAGCCACGATGCATGCTCTTAATATCTGCATGCAAGAGTAGGTCACATCACATGATGCATTGCGTTTAGAGTGCAGCAAGTACTTCTTTAACATCACACATGGGCAGTACGTTAGTGCATACAAACAACACAACATTACACAGCGCTCATGTTTGTTAATTGCATGTAAGTCAGAACACGGGGAGGAGCAATCCTCCTTATGCTAATGTTTTCGTTCCCAAACCCCATTTCCCTTTCATCTACTGATAAGTTATACGATGCCTATAGAAAGGCGTACTGCCTTATGTGCCTTACCGGCGGTGAGGCTGGGAGAAACAGGGGGCGGGGGTACTGTGGATGTGTGTAGATGAGTGTGGATGAGTGTGTGGTTTGTGAGTGCAAAAGCTCCGCTTTGTTGCAAATGAGCCTGGGTGCTTGTCGTATTCAGGTGGAAGAGTGGTACCCTTGTTTTGGGTGAGTACGGTGGGGGAAAGTTGTGATCCCAATCAGCATGTTGAGGGGTTGATTTGGGTTTTCCTTGTCACTCTTGTTGGGAGGAATGGAATGGCAGGGCCCGCTTGGTTGGGGGCACGTATGTCTGCTAAGTGGAGCAGGATGAGACACCAGTGGTGGATGGTTCCCCGCGTGGAGGTGGATTTGGATTTTGATGTTCAGATCCCCCCCTCATTCAAGTCATCAGGGTTTTCCTTGAATGTCTAGGTGAAAGAGGCGGAAGAGTGACAGTCCGTGAGATGTTATCCATGGGCTACAAATCAGGTAACACACTTTTATGAGGGATGACCCGGGTGGTCTAGAACAGTTTCCCCCCCCCCCAGCAAGTGTTTCGATGTCACGACAGTGGATCTGGAGCTGTTGTTCCTTAGATGTTGCCATTTTGCAGACATAAGAGGGAACTGGTACCAAACAGTCAAGCCAGGTGTGCAAGCAAGAGCAACAGTCGGGGGGCAGGTGTGGCTGGCGGTGGGTGGTGAGAGATGTAAGCGGATGTGTCATGCAGTTGTATGGACATGCGGAAGGTGCGGGATCATCCTCTCTAATCAAATCATCCCCCATCCTCGCTACATCTTCACTCATTATCCTCCCCTCAATCATCGTCATCAGCACTATGCAGGATCATCATCATATCTGAGTCCCTCTCCCCACATATTGGAGAGCTTCAATCAAGAGCAATACTCGGGACAATATTAGGGGGACCCTTCCGAAAAGACTAAATACGGCGGAGAGGTAAGGCTATTCTGCAGCATTGGTTGTGATATGTCCGGCGGACTTTTGTCGGTCCCCAGGCGTGGAGAAAGGCAAATTCAATATAGGTGTGGTTGGAACAGCCACGAGGTTGCTTCAACCCATTGATATCCGAAACAAGTGTTAGAAGCACGATGGGATAGATAGCAGCCCCCAATTCACGGGTTCACTACCATATGGTTTATTATATAAGAACCATCCCAACAGATAGGCCGCAATCACACGGGTGTGCCGGAGTGGGTGGTTGACGGTTGCGATATTCCAGCGTGTGAATTCGAGTACATTGCCTATCAATGGAAAAAAAAGGTTTTGTCTTGCTGGGCGGTCATTCCTGAAAGTGGTTTGTCTGGTTCATACACATTGTTCGTCTTGGAGGGGGGAGCGGGTGATTAGGCTTGCCAGGGAGAGG
This sequence comes from Chlamydomonas sp. ICE-L, assembly GCA_013435795.1. Lineage (NCBI taxonomy): Eukaryota > Viridiplantae > Chlorophyta > Chlorophyceae > Chlamydomonadales > Chlamydomonadaceae > Chlamydomonas > Chlamydomonas sp. ICE-L. Next base: position 13,067,593 of record JACBWV010000099.1, on the reverse strand, counting down.
GTTTGCTAGGTCAGGAGGTGGTTGAGATTGCGTAAGCAACGGGGGATAGTGAGAAAGGTGGTGGCGCGGCGCCGTGGAGGTAGAGATTTGTTGTCAAGGGCGGGGGGGGGGGGGGGGGGGGGGGGTGGAGGGGGTTAGCTGGTCGGAACAGCTTGTATGCTCAATGGAGAGGGGAGTTGGTGGCGGAACAGCTTGGTGCTAAATGTAGCAGAATCACCGGAAACGCGGCTGATCTTCGCACAAGAGTTGTGTCCCAGATGTGTGGGAGATTCTTGTCGGTCGGAGCTTTCTTCACTCCTTTCAATTGAAGCACGTCGGGACAACAATCAAAATGCCCTTCAGCTCGGGATACGCCGAGCAAGGATAATCTAACGCGAAGGGACCGTAACCTGTAGTTTTCCGGGGCGTGTGCAAAGCACAGAGACGAGGGGAAGACGGTAAGGATAAGATCTTTACAGTTAGATAAGCATTCGATCAATGCGCTAGGAGGAAGTACTGAGATGGCGCGGCACCTTAGGGTACCGGCGTCAGAGTCCGTGCCATAGCTGGCAGCGGCATCACAGTACAGTGCAGCAGGGAGGTAGTCCTGTGCACTCTAAGTCACTCTAGGTGAGCCGGTGAAACCCGGTGAATAACAGTATAGAGGCATGGTTGATCTCGATTAGTTGTGGCAGTGCATGAGTTGTTGATGATGACACTGCTCAGCAGAGTGCTAGTGTGTTATCTTCGCAATCGGCTGTACAACTAGGGTGGCATACTCTTTATGAGATGCTCTACGGTGTGGTTCCTGATGTGTCGTTGTTGCGTGTGTTTGGTTGCCCTTGCTATGTCACCTTAGTAAATGGGAAGAAACGCAACAAGCTAGTCGAAAGGGCGTTATTTGGTAGACTGGTTGGGTATTCCCTGGTGAGTAAGGGTTATTATATTTGGGTTTCCGATGTTGCGCCAGGTAGTAGAGAGTAGTGATGTACTCTCTATATCCAGTTCAGTCTAAACTGTCTTCCTGGGCTCTCCCATTAGTATGGGTCCCCGTGCCCGCTTGCATCCCTCCTGTCATCAAACGGTGATATGTTAGTGTAACCGGTAATTCCCTACGCCCTTTAGCAACCCCAATTGTTGATGGCTGTCCTGGGTGGGGTGTATCCAGATTGCATTCCAGACCAGGGACTGATCATGCTGTATTGTGTGTGAAGTTTTAGGGCGGGTGGGAAATGTATTTCCGAATTTTAATTTAGCCGAATCTCAGGGGGTCGCCAGGCCCTCCTCTGCGCCACGTTCCGTCGGCGAAGCTTTAGGCTTAAGACAGCCTCAGATCATAGTGGAGCCTGTCACAGGTCCATTGCCTAATAGTCGCCAACCTCCGGCCACCTCGAATGGCTCGCAGGTGTTGTTAATCCCTTCGCCTCCTGCCATCCCTGGTGGATTATCCGGGTCAAGCCCATGTGATGATGTAGCCGTTGCCGAAAGTGTAAGTGATGATCTTGAACACTGGTCTGGTTCCGATACTACGTATGGCTGGGGTGTTCCGGTCGACCCAGGATTCGTTGATATAGAGGCAAAGAAGGCCGGCCTTGTTCAACCTGGCAGTAGTTCTGCACTGGGGGCTATACTACCGGTTACTGCTGATATTGCTGATACCCCTGCTGCTCATGTACAAGTAAACTGCTTGTACGTGGGGGCTTACATTTCCACCTCCACTGAATTAACCTATAAAGCTGCCATGCTTCCTACCAACCCTGACAGGGATCAGTGGCTGCTTGCTATGAAGGATGAGATGGCGTCCCTACATGCCCATGGTACTTGGGCACTCACTCCCCATTCTCCTAAGCAGAGGATCCTGTCTGGCAGGTGGTTATTTGTGAAGAAGGTTGGGGTTGATGGTTCTGTGCGCTTTAAGGCACGTTTTGTGGTCATAGTTCTTATCAGTGGAAGTGTGTCTGCCAGTTGTCCGTTGCTTGCCTGGTAAATTAATCAGTACTAAGTTCTCGATTGGCCTCTGAGTAGGCAGTCGTTGACCTCTGGGTAACCACCAGTATTCAAGCTGGTAGAGCATAACAGCTGATAGAGATCATCCCTAAGGGTGTGAATGATGGTCTGTCCTCCTTGCCTCGGTTGACCCTCAGCAAGGGGTGTGTGCGTGGCGAAGAGCATTTGCTAAATGATGTGCGAGTCAGGTCGCCTGGCTATGTGTCCTAGGAACCTCAGTCTATTTTCTCTAACACTCAGGGAACGCGCCAATCTGTGTACCGTCTCTGAGTGACTGTACCGTATCTCGAGTGTCTGACGCGTACCTGACTATCTCAGATATCTGGTTTTCCAGATATTCTCTTCCGCATCAATCAACGCTTCAAGCACTTTACAGAAGCCGAGCAGCACTCGCAACTCACGAGCATCCGCATTTTACGCCGCATCGCAACCAAACCACTGACATGCACTTCAACAATCTCGGCGGAGCTCCAGGGAGCCAGGCGCACCTCGAAACTCACTCAACTTCGGATTGGCGCAACTGCAGCTAGCTAAGCCAACGTATACCCAATCGCACTTCCAGCTACAGCCAATAGCAGATTATTAATGAAGCATTAGCCACAAGCAGTTTCGCGGCTTCAGCTGAATTCTCTAGAGCCTGGCGAATGATGATTAGGCGACGTCATCATGTCCCATGATGCTGAATCCCGTGTAGGTAAATAGCGTAGCCAGCGTCGCAACTTGGACGTTTACAATAATTTCGACGAGTTGCAGGCAGCAAACGGCGAGACTGTATTCGTCTGCAGGCACTGTAAAACCTCCCTTGGAAAGAGTGCAGTCTACAACCATGCACAACCCAAGAAGTGCCAATTCGCAGGTCTCTCGTCAAGCGCTACTGGAGGAGCACTAAGTGCTGGAGGTGAAGATCCCGTGCTGGTGGGCTTGGGACTGGGGAAGGGGGCGAAGGGAACGGGAATGGTGGTGGTGGAGGGGGGGGAGGCTGTGGTGGGTTGGGGGAGGCTGGGGTCGCTGGGGGGAGATGGAATCTGTGGGGTGGGTGGGGGCAGAAAGGGCAGCTGTGGAGGCTGAGGTGGTGCTGGGAGCAGCATTGGTGGTGCTGGAGTTCCGGGTGGTGCAGGGCGGCAGAAGGGTGGCACACATTTGCTGCCTGGAGCATTCGACATCCAACTGCAGGGGGAAAGGAGGAGGGGGAGAGGAGGGGGGGGGGGGGGGGGGGGGGGGGACTCTAGAGATCTGTGGTGGCAACTACAGACCAGTTTAAAACTCACGACCTCCTGATTTCACAGCCCCGGCGCAATACAGCCAACTCGCTCGCAACGTAGAGACATGTTGCGTGGCCTGCCTCTCCACTGACAAATATCTCCCCCAACCCACCTATCTGCTGCACACACACGAGCACGCACGCACAAAAATCTCTTCTGCACCCCCCGCACATACAGGCAGCTTTGGTCGCCTTACTCTTTTCATATGCATTCCCCTCCCACCACAAACACACTACCACCTCACATACATACGCACACTACCATGCACTCCTCAGCTACACGCACACCGCAGATATCCTGCATGACCTGCATCTCTACTGCCCCCACCCCTTCCCCCTAAAATAATCCCCACACATTCCCATGTGCTCTTTACCTCACCAACACCCCACACCACATAAACACATATTGTGAGACCCACCCTTCTCCTATCACATCCACCTGTCTGTCCCTCTGCCCCACCCCCCACAAACCCAAAGATCACCACATGCATAAACACACGCAAATACTGTGGACAACAATTAAAATTCATCCCCCCCCCACACACCACACCCACAACACCCACCCACACCCACACACACACAAACCACCACAACTACTACCACCACCACCACCAGATGCCGAGCACACCACCCCTACACCCCAACCACACCGCCACACAACCGCACACAAACGCACACGCAAATACTCTGTCGCCCCCCAACCACCAACCCCCCCCCCCCCCCCCCCCCCCCCCCCCCCCCCCCCCCCCCCCCCCCCCCCCCCCCCCAACTCCAACCCCAACCCAGTTATGCGTTCATGCTGCAGGCAGATGCCTAGTCTGGCAATCTGCAGAGTTGAAGTGCTGTGTTAATATTGCAGGCGTGGCAATCGATATGAAGAGCAGCTCCAGCTCTTCTTGTCTGTCAATTGCAGGCGCCAACCTTTGTATATTATATGTACAGCAGCCAATCTAGTGATCTGTGATACATACAAGATTCTAGCTGAATTAGTTGTGTGCTTATGTTGCAGGTAGCTGTCTAGTCTGGCGATCTGCAGAGTTGAGTGATGTGTTTAGATTGCAGGCATGGCAGACAATATGTAGAGCAGCTCCAGCTCGTATGGTCTGTCCATTGCAGGCGCCAACCTTTTTTAGATTATATGTACAGCTGCTAATCTAGTGATGTACAATACGTACAGCATTCTAGCTGAATTACTTATGTGTTCATGTGGCAGGCATCTGCTAAGACTCGCAATCTGCAGAGTTGAAGTGTTGTGTTTAGATTGCAGGCATGGCAGACAATATTTAGAGCAGCTCCAGCTCGTATGGTCTGTCCATTGCAGGCGCCAACCTTTTTTAGATTACATGTACAGCTGCTAATCTAGTGATGTACAATACGTACAGCGTTCTAGCTGAATTAGTTATGTGTTCATGTGACAGGCATCTGCTAAATCTGGCAATCTGCAGAGTTGATGTGTTGTGTTTAGATTGAAGGCGTGGCAGACAATATGTACAGCAGCTCCAGCTCGTATGGTCTGTCCATTGCAGGCGCCAACCTTTTGTCTATGATATGTACAGCTGCTAGGCAGCTGCTAGTCCAGTGGCCTGCTATTTGCACTGTAGACAACCAGCTGAACTAGTCACTGGCTCATATTCAGGCATCTGCCTAGTCTGGTGATCTGCAGAGTTGAAGTGTTGTGTTTAGATTGCAGGCGTGGCAGACAATATGTACAGCAGCTCCAGCTCGTATGGTCTGTCCATTGCAGGCGCCAACCTTTTGTATATTATGTGTACAGCTGCTAGGCAGCTGCTAGTCCAGTGGCCTGCTATATGTACTGTAGACGACCAGCTGAATAAGTTATGTGCTCATATTCAGGCACCTGCCTAGTCTGGTGATCTGCAGAGTTGAAGTGTTGTGTTTAGATTGCAGGCGTGGCAGACAATATGTACAGCAGCTCCAGCTCGTATGGTCTGTCCATTGCAGGCGCCAACCTTTTGTATATTATATGTACAGCTGCTAGGCAGCTGTTAGTCCAGTCGCCTGCTATACGTACTGTAGACGACCAGCTGAACTAGTCACTGGCTCATATTCAGGCATCTGCCTGGTCTGGTGATCTGCAGAGTTGAAGTGTTGTGTTCAGATTGCAGGCGTGGCAGACAATATGTACAGCAGCTCCAGCTCGTATGGTCTGTCCATTGCAGGCGCCAACCTTTTCAATATTATATGTACAGCTGCTAGGCAGCTGCTAGTCCAGTGGCCTGCTATATGTACTGTAGACGACCAGCTGAACTAGTCACTGGCTCATATTCAGGCATCTGCCTGGTCTGGTGATCTGCAGAGTTGAAGTGTTGTGTTTAGATTGCAGGCGTGGCAGACAATATGTACAGCAGCTCCAGCTCGTATGGTCTGTCCATTGCAGGCGCCAACCTTTTCAATATTATATGTACAGCTGCTAGGCAGCTGCTAGTCCAGTGGCCTGCTATATGCACTGTAGAAAACCAGCTGAACTAGTCATGTGCTCATATTGCAGGCATCTGCCTAGTCTGGTGATCTGCAGAGTTGAAGTGTTGTGTTTAGATTGCAGGCGTGGCAGACAATATGTACAGCAGCTCCAGCTCGTATGGTCTGTCCATTGCAGGCGCCAACCTTTTGTATACTATATGTACAGCTGCTAGGCAGCTGCTAGTCCAGTGGCCTGTAGACGTGATGCAGATGCTACCATGCCCTTGATACAAAGTTTTGATCCTCATGACATTCAGGACCAACTGTACCCGGAACTGCCGGAAAGCCTAACAAATATGTTGGTGCTTGCGTGCCCATCCGACAAGTGCCTTCCTACATTGCTTGATGCCAACCAAGGCAATGCTGGGCATATGTATGGCATCGCCTACTCCCAACTCACTAACCGTTGAAAGGGTTGGCATGTGTAGCTGCATTCATAGCATTGTGCCTGTACCTTGCAGGCACCCCCCCTGATGAGATGATCTGTGGAGCTGCCAGGCAGCTGCCCAGCCTGGCGCTCAGCTATTTGTACAGCAGTCCAGCTGAATTAGCAGCGTGTTCAGATTGCAGGCCGCTGGCTTTCCAGTCTAGTGATCTGTAGAGTTGAAGTGTTGTATTTAGATTGCAGGCGTGGCCAACGATATGTAGAGTGTCTCCCGCGCTTACAGCCTGTGCATTGCAGGCACCCCCCTGACTGAGATGATCTGGGAGCGCCCAGCAGCTGCCCAGCAATGGCGCTCAGTTTTGTCTCAGCAAGTCCCTTCATAAGGGGCATGTCATATTGCAGGCAGCTGCCTTTCAGTCTAGTGATCTGTAGAGTTGCTGAAGTGTTGTATTTAGATTGCAGCGATGGCCAAGGCATGCTAGAGCGTCTTCCCGCGCTTAAGACCTGTGCTGCAGGCACCCCCCTGATGAGATGATCTGTGGAGTGCCAGGCAGCTGCCCAGCGTGCGCGCTCAGTATTTGTATAGCAGTCCAGCGGGGCTGAATTAGCAGGGGTTGTTCAGATTGCAGTCGCTGCCTTTCAGTCTAGTGATCTGTAGAGTTGTAGTGTGTTTCTCTTTCTTCGGTTCACCCCTCTTTTCCAGTCTCTTTTTATCGGCCCTTTCCTCATGTTCGATTGCGTTTTTTGCTTTTCTCAATTGTTCCCTCCTTCCCTCGATCCTTCTTCTTACCATTCCTCCCCCCTATTTATCTCTTCTTACTTCTTTCCCCTCTATTTCCCCGCCTCTCTTCTCTGCCCCCATCTTGCTCGCTTATGTTTTGTCCTTAGCCGATACGGTCTTCTTCTCCGCTCTATTCCTTCCGCTTTTCCCTGTTTTTTATTGTTTTCTTTATTTTTCTTTCTCCTATTTTTCTATCTTCTAACGTCTTTCTTTGTTCGTTTAATGCTCCTTCTATCATTCCGTGCGGCTTGCTTATCGTTAGTAGTATTTAAGCATTGCAGGCTGTGGGCCAACGATATGTAGGCGTCTCCCGCGCTTAAGACTGTGCCTGGCAGGCACCCCCTGAATGATGAGATGATCTGTGGAGCTGCCAGGCAGCTGCCCAGCGTGGCGCTCAGCTATTTGTATAGCAGTCCAGCTGAATTAGCGGCGTGTTCAGATTGCAGGTCGCTGCCTTTCCAGTCTAGTGATCTGTAGAGTTGTTGTACTGTGCGAGCCTTATGTATTGGCAAACGGTTTGGGAAACGACCCTTTGCCAAACAGTTCTAGGTATCCAGCTTAAGACCACTCCAGGTGGTTGGACTTTGCCAATTTACGGTTACCATGGTACCTTGTCTACTTAGCCCTAGCAAGTTCAATGTTCCTGATTTGAATTGCTATATGGTTTTATTTTAAGCAAGCTTAGGCAGACTACTTTGTGAGCTTGTACTTTACCTTGAATTTGGTTACATGTCTCCAGCCAGCAATTTGACTGGCTGGAGACTTGTATCGGTCTGGCTACTAGGCCCTAGAAGGTTTAGAGCTCCTGATTTAAATTGTCACATGGTTTTACAGCAAGCTTGGGTAGACTACTTCGAGAACATGTAACAAGGTAACGTAACAATAACATAAGACCCTTTGCTAACTGGATTCGGGTATGAGCTTGAGGCAGTCAAAGCCATAGGCCCCTTTGCCAAGTTTGTTTTCCATGCATTTCTGAGACCCACTTTAAGGAAACGACATTTGCCAATACTTAATCTTGCCAATACTTAAGGCGCGTACAGTATTTAGATTGCAGGTGTTTCCGACGAAATGTAGAACGTCGTCTCCCACGCGTACTGCCTATGCATTGCAGGCACCTCCCACATGGGATTATCTGTGTAGCTGCCAGGCAGCTGCTCAGCCTGGCGCTCAGCTATTTGTACAGAAGTCCAGCTGAATTTGCGTCTTGTTCAGATTGCAAGCACAGCTGTCTTTCCATTCTAGTGATCTATCTGTAGAGTTGAAGTGTTGTATTTAGATTGCAGGTGAGACCGACAATATTTTGGCTTGGCGTCACACTGTTAGTGTAATCGGATCAGGTAAAAAAACTTTCACGCTACGTAGCTAGTCCTCTTGAAACCGCAAAGGAGACATACATTATTATATTTTGTCTACAGTTAGGAGAGGGTGCCAAAGCAAATCGCGGGAGTACAGAATCTTCTTGTTCAATTTGAATTGTTAATAATGTTTCTGCCCACTACGTACGGCGATCAATGTAAAGAACTTCACTTTCAAGTTTATAAGCTATGTATGCCAGGATGGACACGGGTAGTATAAACTATTGGGTTTGATTGTTACATGGATACTCCTTACATTATGTATTTTGGGTAGTCAACCGGAAGAAAAAAACGGAACTAACGTTGTTCCTATGGCAGATAATAAGTAGTTTTTGTGAATTGGTTTACCACCCCGACCTTAAGTACACGGCTATGGGTTGCTTGTAGTCGCTCGCCATCTTTGGCAATTTTTAAAGACATAGAATCAGAAAGGTAAAGACTGATGAAGAAGGTAAAACTCAACCATTTGAATGATTAAGTTTAAACTTGTAATAATTTATTTCGTCTGCTTATTTTATTAGTCTGATCCCTGGTTACATACCGGTATTAAACTGATATACTTGTAATAGGAAGATATACAAAGAGAAGCCATAGGAATAGCCATGTAACAATCCAAGCCAGTATGATGTACTGGCAGTTTTCGTCCCGGCATACTTGAATTGGCAGTGGGCGAACCAGTTCTTTGGGGCGAACGGACCATTCAATCGAAACGACCGATGTACCGTGATAACCCCCCTTGTAAACCCCCAACTGGCCTTTGATCCTAACACATTCGAAATTGGGCGACAAACACACGCACCCACTCAGTCGAGTGCGTCGATCGGCAGTTTTCAATTCATCAGACTAGGTTAAACTTCCACGCCGATAGGCGCTTATTTCTTCCTTTCATTCTTCCAATTCGTCTTTGATGATCAGTGAATCAACACCTGCAGACATATTCCTTCGTATGCTAACCTCTCAATTGGTTGACTTCTTCCTTCCGGATCCACTCAAGCTCGTGTTTCAAATCAACTGGAGCCCATCCAAGACCCCCGACGCATTTCACGTCGATCCAGAGACGCTGTTGGAGATGCTACAAGCGGAGCTTAAGTTGCCGGCCGCAGACTGGGCCAAGAAATCGTGGTGCTCTTTGGTCGAAGACTCCTGTATCGAGGTAGGGTATTTGCGCAATCCGTCGCCACGCATCTGTGTATGTTAGTTACAGTCCCACACCGGTACATTCAAATTGTATGATTCATATTTGCTCTTCGATCTACATGCTTAGGTGCAAGTCAGCTCGCTTGAAAAGCTGTCCTCTAGGAAGTCCCCTGTCAAGTCAGATATTCCTCCTGAGAAGCATTCGTCATCGAGGAAAAGCTCAGGGAGCAAGAGATCTCTGGGACCTGGGACTTCTGGAATTGAAGGTGTCAGCACTGTGGTCACAAAACTCATCGGACAGGTATGGTTCATTGATAGCGCTTACTGTATGTACAATGCAAGCACCAACCTGATGAAATGATGTGTCGAGCTGCCATGCAGCTGCCTAGCCTGCTTGTGATCTGCTATCTGTATAGCAGTCCACCTGAATTAGCGACGGGTTCAGATTGCATGCAGCTGCCTTGTAGTCTGGTGATCTCTGGAGTTGAAGTGTTGTTTTTAGATTGCAGGTGTGACAGATGCTATGTAGAGCTTATCCCTGTTTGATGTATGTACATTGCATGCACCAACCTAATAAGATGACCTGTGGAGCTCCTATGCAGCTGCCTAGATTGGTGATCTGTTTGCACAGCAGTGGCAAGGCCAACTAACCAGCCAGGCAATTAGACACGCAGTCGGGCAACAAGTCAGTTTGTTTGTAAGTCAGTATGTCAGTCACCCCGTCACCGAGTCTGTCAATCAGGAAGTGAGTCAGTGACTTAGTGAATCAGTCACGTATTCAGTCTGTCTGCCGGTTGGTAAGCCAATCAATATCACATCTTACACACTCTCCAACCACGTGCATGTTGCAGGCACTTGATGGAGGCTCGTTCGTGCCTATTGACGACACCACTGGATATAATGTCTTGAAGAGTGCTGCCACAGGCAACAGTTTTGAGCCGAAGATGAAAGTTTGGGGGGCAGCCTGGATTTGGTCGATCAAGGCCTAAGCAGGCTATGTAATGATGCAGGCCGTGGCCCAGTTTGGGACTGGGATCCATGAACTTGCCAAGCCTGCCAATGAAGCCATACTGGCCGCCATCGCAAGGTAAGATCAGCTCTTATTTATATATTATATCCTCATCATTGGCCCACTTAGCTCTTGTTACTCAGTTCATCTCATCACTCAGCATATCACAATTCGCATTGCTAATTTGCTAGGGTCTTAGGTATCCTTTTATTTAGGTTTAAAGGGTGCATTTTGTGTGTGCGTGCGTGCGTGCGTGCGTGTGTGTGGTGGGGGGGGTGGTGGTGGGGGGGGGGGGGGGTCTGCAGCGGGGGTGGCAAGGGTGCCAAAGACAGTCTAAATTTGCAGTGCAGCTCATCTCATTCAGCTTATCTCATCCCTAAGCCCTGCAAAATAGCGAATTTCACTCATCTCATCTCTCTATTCATCTCACCACTTAGCGCATATTACGTAGCTCATCTCATCACTCAGCGCATCTCACTGAGCGCATCCCATTAAGCTTATCTTCTCACTTGGCGTATCTCGCTCAGCTCAGCTCATCATTCAGAGCATCTGACTCATTTCATCGGACCCCCTCTCTTGTATAATATCTTCACTCAGCTCATATATTCACTCAGCGCTTCTCATCACTCACAACATCTCACTCAGCTCATCTGGCCCCTCATTTATGTAGGGAAATCTCCCACCGAAATGGGAACCAGAAGACGAAAACTGATTGGCTAGAGGGGAGGAAGAGGCAGGCATTGTTGTGGCTCATTACCTTTGCCAAGGAAGGAGAGACCAAGTGGAAGGACGTGGTCTTTGCTAGGTGGGACACCGAGGCTATTGATGTCTCCCAGAGGTTAATGGCGCAACCATTGAAAGGTAGGATACATCTTGCACTCTTGCTTGCCCATGGGCATCATTGGAATTGCATTTTTTTGGTACTTAGTTCCGTGAGTCAACCATGCAGTACGCGGTTAGTCATACATGAATTGTATATAGCCTGCTGCCCTCGTGTATGTAGCCTGCCCCCGTCTATATAGCCTGACCTTCATTGCTGGTCCCACAACCTGCCCCCCCCCCCCCCCCCCCCCCCCCCCCCCTCCCCCCCGTGTATGGTATATTGCCTGCCATCCATTGTTGGTCCCTGCCCCCACTCATGTAGCCAGCTGACGAACTGCTTGTCCAAATGTATATCTAGCTCCCTGAGTACACCAAATTGCTAAAACGAAGCGGGGTCGAGGGTACCATTCCCCCTACGGTCGCTCTGAGCGTTGCAGGTCGTTGACAACCGTAATGGTAGCTTGTCCAGTCGAGGTGGTAGACCGTTCTCTGCCCGCGTACGACGGGTTCCCTAAATACCACGCCCCACCGCACCAGGCGTTATCATTACTTTTTTTACGCTACCAGACTGACATATCGATGACTAACTAGCTGAATGACTGACTCAATTTGTGCCTAATTTACTGACATAACATGTGATTCACAATTCCAACATGAAAAAACTTCCCATATGCCTTATTCAGGTGCTTAGGTCCAGGATGCTTCCATGGGGACGTGGGGGGACTTGATTGAGTATTATGAAGGCAACTGATGCCATGTAGCGCGTGGCAATAGCTTGGCCCTTCCAGCGCTTGGCAATGGAACGGAGACTGCCATGAATGAATGAGGAGGTCACAAGCCCAGCAAAGAAGAATGCAGCTCGCGTGGACGGATTGGATCTATCTGACATCAACGGATTGGATACATCTGCAGCTGCTGCAAAACCTGCAGGCCGAGAGAAAAGGGGGACAGCGGGCAGGACGAAAAAGGGGGCAGGGGGTTAAATAGCTAGATAGGACTGGAGTGGAGGAGCAGGGCTAGCTGCTATATAGAGGGCTAGCTGTTTGGCACTCTTGAGTCTTGAAGGATGGGATCTCGTGAGACTTTATTACTCATAAAGATAGTAGCTAGTGCGGTCCCAAGCATATAATTCCCATATAAGAAGCATGTGTCTTGTAGCTAGTTGCGTTGCTCACAATCTAGTGGAGTAATGCACTGCCATATATCACAAATTGTACAACTGGTAGGATGAGGTGTGGTTCGTAATTTGTGTGGTTGCTTGCTTATTATAATTTGTTGATTTATTTTTGGCCATATGAGTTAGAAATGTTACGAGTGAGGTTTGCGTTCGTAGTAAGTCATTTTGCCTGTACAATGGTGTTTAATTGAAGCTACCTATCTATCAAGTTGTTGAGAAGCACAACTTTACTTCATGTTTATGTAAACTAACTCATGGGATGATTTAATGATCACCATGAACAAGTTGTAATACAATTTCGAGGTTATCTGAAGAGCATCCAGATACGTATCTGCTCGTTTCAAATTATTATCTCAGATATTTGTCTCAGATATTGTACAGATACTATCTAGATGTTATCTAGCTACCACAGATACAGGCGCATGTACGGTTTCAGATATTGTCTAGAAGCTATCTAAACAGTATCTAGAAGTACAAATATTCGTATCTAAATATTGTCTAGATACTCTCTAGGCAGTATCTAGATATTGTTTAGATACTCTCTAAGCAGTATCTAGAAACACAGATATCCGTATCTAGATATTGTCTAGAAACTCTCTAAGCAGTATCTAGATACTACAGATATCAGTATCTATGCACCAGTATCTGTGATATCTAGAAACTATCTAGATAGTATCTGTTCGGTATCTGAGATAAATATCTGAGATAATAATTTGAAATAAGCAGGTACGTATCTAGGTACTCCTCAGATAATCGGTCGGTTCCCTGAGTGTAATGATGTTGGGAATATCCCTGTGGTTGCACCTTTGTCTAATGCCCTCATTTCTAATTCTGTCTGCTCTGCTAATGTTCAACGACATGCGTAGACACTCATGGAGTGCCGCGTTGAGTCGTTGAATCAGGGTTTCTGAGAGAGCCCATGTCTCGCTCCCATACAGGAGGGTGAATGGTATAATAGCTTTGAACACCAGATTCTTGATTTTCCTGGTTATGCTGTGGTTTTTCCAGCTAACCAGAGAAGCGCAAGCCTCCCTTACTTGTCCTAGCAATCCTGCGTTTGACCTCCTCTTGTAGGTCCCCATCTGGTGTGAACAGATTACTTAGGTACATGAATGACGCAACACAATCAATGCTGCCCCCATTCAGTGCTATGGGAGTCGGATGGGAGTGTGGTGAGAGGGAGACCTAGACAGAGGGTGGAAGTGCATAGCCTTTGTCTTCTTGTAGTTGATGGACTTACCCCATGTTCCTGAGGTGGTCTCAAGAATCTTAAATAGGGAGGTGAGGCCATCTTTGGAGTAGGACAAGAGGACTAGGTCATCAGCATACAGGAGGAAGGTGATGTAGTTGACCGTAGCTTGGGGGTGGGATCTAGGTGTGGCTGTAGTGTTGAGCTGTAACAGCTCAGGATGCTACCTAGCAGCTTGAGGGATTAGTCTAGAGGAAGCGCGTAACGTGAAGGTTATAATTACGTGTATGGTTATATGCGTGAGCTAGCAGAACAGGTGTAGAGGTTACCTAAGGGAGGGATGTAGAGCAGCTCTTAGTTGAACGTCTTCGTGAGTGTAGTAGAAGGGTTCGTCTAGAGTTACTCTTGTCTTTGTGTTCAACGTGCGCGTTGAGAGCGATGAGGCAGTACATATGTATGGTACTGTATCACGTGCGTTCGTAACGTGGCTTACGGGTACGGTGTATCCTTATATATGCCCCGCTGAACGGCCAGAATACCCGTGAAGGGTTCTGTACCGATACACTCCCCCCCCCCCCCCCCATGAAGAGATGCGGACCCCGCATCTGATCGTATAGTAGGAGGGGATGTGAATCCCAGTGGTCTTGCGTCGTGCTCAAAATATACTTGTGGAAACAAGTTGGTTTCGGAGAGAACCATTTAACATCTCTTTTGAGTACTCCGTCGAAGATTGTCTCATTCTGATAACAATCTTACCGTTGTGTCGTATTCGTCGAGTGCGATGGTAGGGTGATGGGCCCGCTTTTGTCGGCGTGACGAAACGGGCGTAACACGGGACTCCCATGCCGTGACGACACGAGGAGCAGTTTTCTTGACCGCCTTGGCAAGTTCCCAAGTGTCTTGCTCGATACCGAAGTCCTTCTAGCGAACCAAGTATTCAAGTCGTCGTTTGTTGGATGTGCCGATGACACGCAATTTCTCGCGCATAATGCATTAGACATTCCAAATTGGTGCACCGTCGGAGTCGTACTCGAGGGGTTGTCCAACGTGGACGGTGTCATCAGAGCGCCAATGCTTGATCAAACCCACGTGGAACACGGGGTGGATGCGCATCATTTTAAGCAAAGCCAATTGGCACGCTGTGACTTGGCGTACAACCTAACTCCGGTCTGCTCGTCGCGTGGACCAATGCATTCCGAGATCGTATAAGGTCGACAAAACGGGGTGTAAATTTTGGTTTACCCGTCGCTTTGAACTTCATGTTGCGGGTGGAAAGGAGAACTTTATCACCGAGCTTGAAGAAAACTTCTGTGCGTCGTTTGTCGTAATGGGCTTTCTGCCGATCTTGGGCGGATTGCATGCATGCTTTGCATTGATCCTGTCGTCATTCAATGTGGCCGGCCCACCAATTGTTGGCTGCCGGACATTTTGACTCGACTTCCGCATTGAGTGGCGTCGTAGGGTCATAGCCGGGGTACGCCCGAAAAGGGGTGTCTTGTATGGACTCTTGGTAGGAATTATTGATTGCGAATTCCACCAATGCGAGGGATTTATCCCAATCGTCATGGTACGCCCCCACGTAGTGGCGGATCGTATCTTCAATGACCCGGTTCATACGTCCAGTTTGACCGTCAGTCTGCGGATGGAACGCCGTTGAAATACCTGTCTGGTGCCCATCAATCGATGGAGAGCCACTCCGAAGTGACCTGTGAATCGCGCATCGCGATCACTGAGTAGTTTCTTCGGAATGCCATGATATCGGATAACTCGATTGAGGTATAGGGAAGCGAATTCCTCCGCATTAATCTTAGTATGACATGGTTCGACATGAACCATTTTAGACAATTTGTCTACGAAAACTGCGATAGCATCATGGCCCGACGTCGTATGCGGGAGCGCCGTAATGAGGTCTGTGGAAACGCATTCCCATAATTTATCAGGAATTTCCACGGGAACCAGCGTACCGTTTGGTTTCGTATTACCCGGTTTGTTTGTTTGGCACTCGTGGCACTGCTGGACAAAGGCTGTCACGTCGGCCGTGACTTTAGCCCAAGTAAAGGTTTGTGTCACGAGTTCCAAAGTCTTGGTGCGACCACAATGGCCCATGTTAACCGGGTCGTACGTGTGCCTCTCGGATTATATCGATCCAAGCGTAAATCAGCGTCCATAGGTACACATAAAAATTCGCGTCCAAACTTGTTCTTCTTGAACCAGTATCCAGATTTCGAAAATTTATCACGGAGGCGCTTGCAGCCCGGCGTGAAGTTTGTGTCCTTTTTGTATCCCGCTAAAATTCGATCCATTATAGATGAAGAGGAGGGGGCCGACACCAAGGGCGTCGGACATTGGCGACGTCGTGTCTCTTTGACCGTCACCGATGGTACGGGGAGTGAAGTCGGAGTCCTTGGTTGGGCCTCGACGACCGCGGGTCCGACTGCCGGTGGCCTTGTTTTTTTTGATCGAGGACGGCATTCGTTGACCAAGAGGGGGAACACCAGTAGCTGGTGCGCCACGGCTACTTCGGCGGGTGCGGAGAGATTGGGGTTGCGACTGACCGGGTCTGCCATGTTATTGCGACCTGCTGTTAGGTGAGAACTTATCTATTAAGGATTAGCTAACAAGGAGTTGGTGTAGAGAGAGAGAGAGAGAGCATCAAAGATGTAGGCGTCAAGAGACACTAAGGACATCGAGTTATAGTAATTGATAACTCATCCTAGTCGGGTCGAACCCTTAGGATAGCGTGCGCTGAGTATGATGACTCAGCAGTGACCGCGTCTTAACGGTACCAGTGGAGGAAAGGGGGCGATACCAGTGGAGGAAAGGGGGCGGTAGCCTGGAACCTGATCAGGGTACAGGCTAGACAGCGCGTGTCAGAAGAACCGATGACGCAGTCAACAGGAAGCTGACATAGTACTGTCAGGACCGATAGTTCTAAGGGAGTACACAAGGAGTCACCAAGACATAAAACAAGCGAGAGCACCGCTATTCATGCTGATACTCCACCCATGACGCAGGTGACATACAATACTAGTACTCCACCTATGGCACTGGGGACATAGAACCATAAACTGGTAGCAAACAAAAATTATTAAGGAACGGCGGAAAAACAGGAAACCAGAAGAAAGCCTTGTCTAAAATAAAAGGTTGAGAAAGGATGAACCAAAAACCACTGTAGTACTCCGAAAATGTAGCAGCAAAAAACTTGGGTCATACCGAGCTGAGCTGAGACCAAAATGGAAATGTAACCATCCATGGTAAGCGCAAAATACTATTCATCCAGAATAGTAGGCACCAAACCAGAAAATCACAGGGAGGCCAAACAGAAATCAATCCTAATACCAAAGGAAGGGGAACAACGGTGACTGAAAGAACCGAGAACTTAACCTAAAGAGAAGACTGAAAAAATCGTATATCAAAGTTGGGGAACAACGGTATAGAAAACCCGATCCGGGAATAGGAACCTAACGCCAATCAATGATAACCAAAGAGACGGATTGAAATATCGTGTGAGCGCAGCTCACGAGAGAATCAAAGCCTAAAGGACGCAGACAAGAGGACACTAAAGACTACGATGGAAAAAAAAGTCGATGGAAAAATCCACTACCTTAAAAATTATTCTTAGCATAGAATTCATGACTAGGTTGGGATGAAAAAACCATGATGAACTGGTTTCTTACCCAAAGATGGAAGTAAGAAGATTTATGAAAGTTAATTATCATAAATCCCCAGCTACGGCACTAACGAAAAACATTCTAAGAGGTGGGTATCGCACCGCAAAGAACTCATGCACTCAAGACAAACCAAGCGCCTAACTAAAGCAAAGCAAACTTGCAGCAACTGAAAAAATCCAAAGGATGCGAAGTTAAAATTTTCAAGAAACTTGTAACCAACAAAGGAAACACAGTTCAATGAACAATAGAAGGGTAAATGTACAACCATAGTACATAAAACCTATTGTCCACCTGAAAAATAGTAAACGCATAAAAAGGACTTCAAAGAATTTACTGCAAAGGATGGACTGAAAGGGCGCTTGAAATACACTCGGAAAACAAGAAAGAGGTGAGCGGCGGTACATCTGCAATTACAACTGCAAGGACATCTGCAAGTACAACTGCAAGATGACCCAGCCCACCAAATTACAGTAAAATCCAAAGGGAAATAACTACTACACTCCACAAAAGTTCTAATCACGTGAGGGGCTGGTGATTGAAAAAACAGTGTGGAGTAAAAAGAAATAGCTAATCTATGATGAGCTCCACCGAATGAACCATCTGCCTATGGAACTAAGAGTCAGAAACCATCAAGACGCTATAACGGTGGTCTGAATTAAGTACCACCTTCCACCAAAACCAAGAAAGACAGCTGAAAGGAAGCTGCCTAAACAAAGCGTCGTAACGCTCCACCAATCTAGACTACCCTATAAGTCAGTCTAGGAGGTGCTGAGGAATAGGAACTCACACATAGGGCCATGTTAACCTACGGATGAGAACCAGCAGCACCTAAAACAATGAATCCTGGGTTGACTGTAACACCCCAGCCATACGCAGTATCAAGCTAGACCAGTGTTCAAGATCATCACTTACCCATTCGGCAACGGCTACATCATCATATGGGCTTGACCCGAGTAATCCACCAGGGACGACAGGAGGCGTCGGAATTATCGACACCCGCGAGCCATCCGAGGTGGTCGGAGGTTGGCGACTATTAGTCAATGGACCTGATCCAGGTACCACTATGATCGAAGGCTGTCTAAATCCTAAAGCTTCACCGCTAAAACGTGGCACAGAGGAGGGCCTGGCGACCCCCTGAGATTCGGCTAAGATTATAGTTGGATATCCAACTCCCACCCGCCCTAAAACTTCACACACAATACAGCAAGATCAGGCCCTGGTCTAGAATGCAACAATGATACATCCCAGCCAGGCCAGCCAACAACAATTGGGGTTGTTAAAGGGCGTAGGGAATTACCGGTAACACATAACATATCACCGTTGATGACAGGAGGGATGCAAGCGGGCACGGGGACCATACTATTGGAGAACCCCAGGAAGACAGTTGAGAACTGAAGACATACATACAGACAGACATACATACATACAACAGACAGACATACAGAGAAACATACATACATACATACATGAAGACATACATACATTACTGGACATACAGACATACAGACAGACATACAGAACATACATACATACATACAGACAGAATACATACATGCATACATGCATACGCATACATGATAATACATACATGATACATACATACCTACATACATACAGACATACATAATATAACTACAGACATACATACTACATACAGACATTACATAAATACATAATTACATACATACAACATACAGAATGCATACATGCATACATGCATACATTGCATACAACATACATTACATTACATACAGACAGACAGGAAGACAGAAAGACGACATGACATACAAGACAGACGACAGACAGACATAAGACATGACAGAAATACAGACAGACATACAACAGACATACATACAGACATACATACATACATACATACAGACATACAGACATAATACATACATACATAATCATACATACATACATACATACATACTACATACATTAATACATACAGGACATACAGACATACATACATGACATAACATACGACAGACATTTACAAACATACATCATACATACCGAACATACATACCTACATACATTGCATAGATGCATACATGCATACTGCCTACAGACAGACAGGCAGACATTTACGGAGGAAAGACAGACATACAACAGACAGGACAGACATACGACATGACATACAGACAGACCGACAGACATACAGAGTACAGCAGACAGGACAGTTACAGAATACATACAAATCATACATACAATACAAGCCAGACCTAACAAATACATAGCCAGAAATACAGACATGAAAGACAGACAGACAGACATAAAGACAGAAGGATACAGACATACATCATACAGACAGACCTGACATATCAGACAGGACAGACAGACTAGACATACAGACAGAAAGAACAGACAGACAGAAATACATACCTACATACTCAGACATACAGACCTTACATATGCATACATGCATTACAGCATACAGCATACATACAGAGCATGCATACAGACAGTACATACATACAGACATACATACATACAGACATACAGACATAACAGAAATACAGACAAGATCATGACAGACATGACATATATACATACATAACATACATGACATGACAGACATACATTAAAGACTACAGAATACATACATACTAATACAATACATACATACATACATAAATACCATACATGCATACATACATACATACATACATACACAGTACTACATACAACATACATACAACAGAACATACATACAACAGACATACATGACGGACACATACCCATACATACATACAGACTACAGGAATGCATACATACGACATTACATACATACATACAACATACATACAGATAGACTACATACATACCTACATAAATACAACATACATACAGACATACATAAATAAATACATACACATACATGCATACTGCAGAATGCAGACGGGAGAATTACATACATGGCATACATACCTACATGGCACACAGTACATACAGACAACAGACATACATACATACATACATAAAAATACAGCGACATAAAAAAAACATACAGACAGAATGACAGACAGACATACATACATAACTTAATAAATACATACATACCATACATACATACATACATACATAATACATACATACAGACATAGCATACATACATACATCCAAACATACCATACATACATACATAACATGCATAACATCCAGAAATCATACAGAACATACATACATTAAATCATACATACATTAAATTACATACATACATACATACAACATACATCAACATAAATACATACATACATACATACATACATACATACATACATACATACATACATAAAAATACATACATACATGCATACATGCATACATTACATGCATACATGGCATACATGCAAATACAGACATTGCATACATACATGCAGACATAAGTAAAATACGTACATACAACATAACATACATACATACATACAGAACATACATACATACATACATAATACCTACTACATAACATAATGATATATGAATTACCTGCTTACATGCATACAGATTAACAACATGCTGCATACATACATGCACCAGACATTACATACAGACATACATACATACATACATACAGACATCCAACAGACATTAACATACAGACAGAAATAAAGTACAGACATAAAGGAACTCATACAGACATTACAGACATACATACAGACATACATACATACATACCATACATACATACAAGGCCTACATAAATACATACATCATACAGGCATACATACATACATACATACATACATAAATACATACAGACAGACCATATTCGTGACAAGTACATACAGGACATACAGTACAGACCTACAGCCAGACATAAACATACATGACATACTGCATACAGATCAGACAGACAGACAGACAGACAGACAGACAAACATACATACCGACAGACATATACAGACAGACAGACAGGACAGAAGACAGGACAGACAGAAAGACAGACCAAACAGACAGACAGACAGGAACAGGAAACAGCAACAGGACAGACAGACAGGCAGCCAGGCAGACAGGCAGAAGGCCATGGACAGAACGACAGACCGACCGTACAGACGGGACAGGCAGACAGGCAGGACATACACACAGAAGACAGTACAGACATGACAGACAGACAGAACAGAATAGACAGATCAGACACGACAGACAGACAGACAGACAGACAGACAGGGACCGGCAGTGACAGACAGAAGACAGCCAGACAGACCGACATAAGACAGAAGACAACAGACAGACAGACAGACCAGACAAAAGACTGACAGGGACAGACAGGAAGACAGACAGACGACCAGAACAGACCTACAGACTAGACAGACAGACAGACAGACAGACAGAACCGAAGACAGACAGACAGGACAGAAGCACAGACAGACAGACAGACAGACAGGACAGAAAGACAGACAGACAGACAGACAGACGGACAGTACAGAGCACAAGACATACAGAAGACAGACAGGTACAGACAGACAGAATACAGACAGACAGCAGACAGACAGAAACATACATAACAGAATACCTAACAGACGACATACATTACAGACAGACATACAGACAGACATACATAATACAGCAGACATACAGACATACAGCCAGACAGACAGACAGACTAAGACAGACAGACAGAAGGGCAGCAGACAGACATACTAGTACAGACAGACAGGACATACATAACATAAGACAGAAATACACACAAAATGGTGTTAAAAAAACATACATATATAATACATACATTACATACATAAGACAGACATGCATGCATACATACTACAGACATGAACAGACAGACGACATACAGACAGACAGAACAACAGACATAACATACATAATAAAGACATACAGACATACATACAGACAGACAGTACATGACATACATGACATACAGAACATACATACATAAAAGACCGACAGACATACAGCACATACATGACGACCAGACATACAACAGACAGACATACAGGACATACATACAGACTACATACATACATATCACCAGCATACATGCATACATGCATACCTACATTACATACATACCTACATTACATAATGCATACATACTACAAGAAACCATACATACATACATTACATACAATACAGACAGACCTACAGACATAATACATCCTACTACATACATTCACAGTACAGACAGACATACATTACATACAACATACATTAATTACTCATAACATACATCCATACATACATACATACTACATAATACTACATACATACTACATACATACATACATTACATACATACATACCTACATACATTGTTTAATTTGTTTGCAGTTGTGTACAACGACAACAGGTCATGAATGCGCTCAACTAGGAGGAGGTTATGAAAGTAGGCTTAAAATATTACCTTGTTCTGGATGCTGAAGACATTGTAAATAGAGTTTGGACCTGAAGGGCTGACAGTGTGAGTACGAGCACCATGACATGAACTCCCAGTTACCACCGTATCCTTATTTGGTATTTGCTTATTTCAATCAGTCAGCAGGTGCTTGGTGCCTCCAACCAGAATTACATTCGCCCATTCAAACCTTTTAACTGGCGGGTACCTTATTACATGGATGGAGTTTGGAACTGAAGGCCTAACAGTGTGAGTACGAGCACCATGACATTAACTCCCCGGTTCCACCGTATCCGTATTTGGTATTTACTTATCTCAACTAGTGATGTGTCTCGAGCCTACCCCCAGAAATGAATTCGCCCCTAAATGTATTTTAACACCCGGCTTCATGGATGGAGTTTGGAACTGAAGGGCTAACAGTGTGAGTACGAGCACCATGCCATTAATTACCAGCTAATACCATATCCGTATTAGGTATTTTATTTTTTTCATGCAGTCATGTGCTTGGTGCCTCCAACCAGAATTACATTCGCCCATTCGAACCTTTTAACTGGCGGGTACCTTATTACATGGATGGAGTTTTGAAGTGAAGGCCTAACAGTGTGAGTACGAGCACCATGACATTAACTCCCCGGTTACACCGTATCCGTATTTAATATTTACTTATTTCAACCAGTGATGTGCCTCGAGCCTACCTTTAGTGGATGGAGTTTGGAACACATGAACGCATGAACGCAAAAATGAAAGTCATGAACGCAAAAATGGGGTTAAGCTTCATATGGCAATGTGTAATGTTTGCCATTCACTGCATCCTTTACATGATTATGTTAATTACAGTCAAGAACTCTTATGTAACGAAGATGAATGTCCATTGACCCCTCCATTGGCACCCATGATTGCCAATTTTTCTACTGCCCTAAACGACTTCAAAAGGAGGTCTTTTAGGTACCTGGCTAAACGACCGCAAAATTAGTCGTTTAGGTACCGGGCTAACCGACCGCAAAAGGAGTCATTTAGGGACCGGGCTAAACGACCGCATTTTTTACTACCAAACCTTAACATTGTATGCTAATATACTGATCTTATACATACACCTTGAACCTAGACGACTCGTATCCTTGGTGTGTAACACGGAACCTAAAAACCTGGTATCCAAGATTTTTACAGTGGTACCTAAACATATATCATTTAAATAAAATCATATAAATAATTTACTGAATGACAAACAGGTCTATCAGGGTACTTCATACGGTCCAGGGGTAAGTAGTAACTTCCCTTTCTGCCCCCTAACTTAATAAACAGCAATTAAGGGGCATTGCCGTATAAAGCAGATCCCCCATGCATTGTTTAGTTGTCTGCGGGATCATCGGGCAAATATGTTCTGAATGTCACATTAACTTTGTTAAACAACTCACTATCAGCAATATGTATGTGAATCTGCATGCCTTACATACTGAGGAAACGTGTAAGGAAGTCTCAACTATTTTTATGAAAGAAAGCAGGTGACGTTCCAAGGACCTGCCAGGGGGTTGGAACAACTTCTAGTGTTGTAACGTGGTACTGTGGCAGAAGGGCTATTTTGACTGGTTGAATTCCGTTTGCAAACCAGAACTCCGACTTGTGGCGTGGGGTCAGCTTCTTAACTATTGGACAATTAATACGTTGGTTCATCCCTCCGCCCTTGTAAAACTTTGCCTGGAAAATATGCACATCACCTACCAATGCATTACTGGACACGGTCAAGAACCTGTCTATATTCCCAAATGACATGCCACATGACGTATTGCCGTCCAAAATCATGACAATTATGTTCTTACCCTTTAGTTTCAAGTCACCTTTTGCAGTTGTAAAATATAGGGCCCTAATTGCTGCTTTGTCATATGCCTTTATCACCATTCCCTTTGGCCCGTAGCAAAAAGCTTTTGACTCCTCATCAAGCCCCATGTCATCAACCCATTTGTACCAGTTGTCCAACTATGTAGTCGTGACCTTCTCATTGTACCTCGGACTGCAACAAACAATTGTAAACGTAGTTGTTAGTGTACTGATGGTCAACGCACATAAGGGCTCGGCAAAACACAGGATGAGGATACAACAAAATATACTGTGCATGGCCTATTACTTGTATTTTTGTTCACAAACTGATATATACTTACCAGTACTGCCGTTAAAGCTCTGAGTACCGCATCATCTGGGTTCCAGGAAGGAATTCAGTCTGGATGAGCAGAAGGTGTATGTCCCTCAATTCCACATTTGTGACATCGCATTTGGCAACATCATTGTAGAACTGTAAATGTCATAAAATAAGTTGTGGTCAGATTAAGTACAATGAAGTTAATTTGTGCTTATTACTATTTTGGAAGTAGGTCATTCATGAATGTAACACCAAAGGAATGATAAAAATAAAGGGCATTGCATACATTCTTACCCTGTACAGTCGCGGTTTTTCTGCATTGCCTGGTAACAACATGGAATCCACAAATCGGTCATTAGGATCCACTCCTAGGTCCGCATGACGAGTTTTCCCATCCTGGCAGGTCATCTTGTACACGTGGTAATGATTCACCATGGTGGTTTCAGGATGCACCCTCTAAGTCAGCCATTTCGTAAACCTCCCCCACAGACGTCAAAAACCATAGTGGTCAAGGTAGGAGGTGGCCCGCAGTACTGCACAGCCTCAGCAACGTGTATGATTGAGTGCTTGTTGAAGTCCGCCTCCCAAGTGGGGAAGGCTAGCTCCATTGCTGTGATACCTTCTACAAAAGCAGCCTTCATAATTTCTGCTGCGGTTCTTCCATCAACACCTTGCTTCACACTCCTATTCCATTGGTTCCCAAGGCAGTCAAGATACTTGAACAAGGCTTTCTTCTGCTCTAGAGGCATCAAACCTTGCAATACGTACTTGGACACAGGCCCGAAGCACAAAATGTGCTCGTGCATCTTCAGATAGGATGGAGTTGACAAGAGATGGTGCACTGTGATGTTGCAAAGGATTGATGGTACAAATACACCTTCCCCGTTGAACAACTTAGCCCTGACCTCCGCCTTCCTCTTATTGGCGGATGTCAAAAACCAAGGTGACTCTTTTGCTGGGATACTACTCCATCTCTTGTTCACTTGAACCTCATATTTAGAAAGGACAGTGATCCGAGAGGGAGAGAACCTGGCCTTAGACACTAGCTCCCAAATTGCCTTGCTCCCATTGGGCAAAAAGTGGGCAGGGTCTGGGTTGCACATAGATTGCACATTCCAATATGGCAACATCTGGAACGCTTGACTTCCTATTACACCGGTCTTCCGACTTTGATAAGGGTGATCTGTTTTTTCGTGACTATGTCCCAGTATTAGAGCTTCGCCACCATCAATGGCTGCTTGACGCATGAAACCATCTGCCTTCGACGCTGGAGGAACTAAAGTTGAGGCGTGGTGGGTAAGGGTATCAGGTGAATCCGCAGGAAGTTGTAAAAATCTGGGTGTGAGCTTGGCCCCTTGACGTCCGTAGTGCAATAGAAGCTTGTGGAAAATACATCCATGCTCCTAGATAATCGATGGCCTTTCTCATCAGTGGAACATTCACTCGTGCTGATGCTGCACCTGCTGCTTCTGCTCCTCCTCTTCCACCACCTCGTCCTTTTCCTCCCACCCTACCACCACCTCGTCTTATGCCTCCTCCTCCTCCACCCACTGAGCCTCCACCTTCTGTTGCTGTTGCTGCGGCTGCACCGGCTCCTTCTGTTGGTACAGCTGCTATTGCACCACGACTTCCACCACCTCTGCTTCTCCCTCCCATCCTTCCACCACCACTTCCTATGCTTCCTCCTCCTCCTCCTCTTACTCCTCCTGATCCTCCGCCTTCAGCTTCTGCTGCTGCTGCTGTTGATGCTTGTACTTCGAGTTCAGCCAGCCGTTTCAATAAGGGTTGGGAACCACCGAATTTATGAGGTTGACATCCGGGTCCATTCTGACCAGACATGAAGCATTTTGGGCAAGCACCGACATGAGCTGGACTTGTTGAAGCCTCGTCAACTGGCAGCAGCTGGCTGGTTGACGGCGATCGCGCCATCAAAGAGCCTGACTGTGATTCCGCCGGACTACTCGGAGGAGGTCATCCCTCCCCAAGACCCCCGTCAACCGGCAATGGTGAAAGCCTGGGGACTGCTGGACGTCGCCGTCCAGATGATGTCCGTCTATCGCTTGCATTCCAACCGGATCAAGTCGATATTCCGGAAGCGCAAGGAGCGGCTGACGGCTCAGTCTCGAGCGGGAGTGAAGAGGATGCGCGCTGACCCTGCACCGGGTGAGCGTGGCTATGATGAGGAGGAGGCAACTATCATTGCCTGTGCTGCTGAGGAGGACTACATTGACCGCTGTGCTGGAGTGGAGCTTGACGCTCCTCCTGACTTTGAGGATATGATGGATTATGGGGATCTCCATCAACCTACGGTTGTTGGGATGACTCGCCAGGGCCGCGAGGTCCTTGCAAATCCCATGGATTCGGACGGCCATGAGGATGATGCACCCACTCCTCCTCAACGTCAACGTACTACTCCTGGTGACCGCAGCGATGCTGGGGGTAGCTTGGCTGGGGATGTCCCCATGAAGGGCAATCCAACCTTTGAGATGCCTTCCCCCCCCCATGTTGCTATGACTCGCGCGGCTGCTGCGGCTGCTGCCTCTGCTGCCGCGGGTGGAGTTCAAGGTCTTGCTTATGCGGGTGGAGCTTCGACTTCTGCTGTTCCGACTGTGGCTGCTGGAGCTGCCAAGATTGCTGGATCAGGTGGAGCTCCTTCACCCACTGGAAGTTTGTATGAGGCTCAGTTTATGTCCGCCTCACGATCAGAGTATGCTAGGATGGTTTCTGCTAGAATTGCTGCTCAGAATCTGCCAGGTTACCAGAAGCACGTACCATACATTCGTATGGCCAGGCCACCTACGCGCATGTATTTCGATTGGGATTTGCAGGATGTTATCACAACGGTGGAGGATCTGGGTTTGGACTGGGGGGATGATCCTGGCTTTCCTGTTGGGCGAATTGCAAGCAATGTAGATGAGAAGTTGTTTGTTCAAGCTGCCAAACTAGCAGTAGAGCTGAGCAGGGCAGGAGCTTGGAAGCTTCCAAGATACGTACTTGAGCGTCCTAACCCTGTAGGACCTGCCATCCCTGCTGTGCCTACCCCTGTTGTACCCACATCTGCCTCTGCTGCACCCTCCAAGGTACTAACCTTCCTTCAGAAGGTTGAGTACATGAAGGGCATGATGCTGCACTACATGCATACCAACTTGCAGCAGGAGTTTATGTCATTTGGCACTCCCCAAGAAATCCTAGATGCACTTGAAGATGAGCACCTTGATAGGCTGAAAGCATCCTCTCCTAGACTGAGAGCCCAGCTGCTGAATTTGAAGATGCTCCCAGGAGAGGAGATGAGAGTGTACATGTTGAGGGGGAGGGAATTGTGTAGGAAGATAGCTGAAGCAGGTTGTCCCTCTTCAGAGCATGAGGACATTATGTCCATCTTGAGGGGGGTATCTGAGTATAAGTACAGGCTCCCACTAGCACAGCTAGTTGGCCACGATCCGTTGGAATTTTGGTCTGTACTAGATTTGTTCACCAAGAACACCAACTGGATGGGTAACTTCACTGACTCCACCCCAAGCAAGCAACCCGTGTCTGGTTTGTTTGCTCCCTCTGGCTCTACGCAGGTGCCACCAAGATCGTCCGGAACCAAGCGCGCTTACGGTCGGGGATCAACGACTGGCCGTGGGCAGGGCTCTGGTTCTGGACGACCAGGTGGTGCCCTCTGCAGCTTCTGCCGGCTGCCGGGTCACACAGTTGACACGTGCTGGCGCAAGACCCCTGCTTTGAACCCACACTACCGTGCTCCTGGTGGGTCTGCTGGTGCTCCCACACCAGCCCACCTTGTCTTGCCCCCCACTCTCACTCAGAAGCAGCTCACTATGCTTATTGCCACGGTTGAGGGTATGGGGAAATGGGAATACGATCTAGGCTCTGTCAGTTTTGAAGTGCTTGCTTACTTTACTGAGATGAAAGTGAACGATGGGGTTGTCCTAGATGGTGACTGTCTTTGGCATGTAGTTCAGGGGCTGGAATGTCTATTACAGGCAATAAAACACTGTTTTGTCAGTATGAAGAGCAAGATGATGCTCCTACTGTCAAATTTGGTAACGGTGTGATCCAGCAGGCTTTAGGTTTGGGAACTGTTGTTTTGTGTAGTGTACTCTTCTGATTGTACCGTTAGTTTCACTAGCACTGCTTGTACTGCTACTAGAGACTCAAGTGTTCTATGGACCATTCCTGCCACCAAAAGGGGGGTCTACACTTTCTCATCCACAAAATGTTCTCATGCTTCCCATCACATATCTGCCTTAGTTGTTGATCTGTCTGCATCTTGTGGAGTTGTAGTGCCTCAGACTGCTGCTTGGCTTTGGCATAGGAGGCTTGGCCATCCTGGCCTTCGTTCTTTCCAACAGTTAGTCAACCTAGGTTTACTCAAGAACTTACCGGTTACTATCAAACAGGTCAATGATTTGGAGCGTATTCCGTGTGATGCATGCAATAGAGCAAAGGCTCAGAGGTTACCTTTCTCACAGGCATCTCTGAGCAAAGTACATGCCCCTCTAGAGAGGCTGCACTTGGATTTGATGGGAACTTTCGATTGCAAAGGCATTAGGGGTGAATATTACATTTTGTGTCTAGTAGATCACTTTTCAGGTTTTGCTGCTGTTGTTCCGCTACGTAGGAAAAGTGAGGCCGCACTGGTAGTTCAGACCATCATCATCCAGTGGTTGACAGTTTTGACTGGCAGCCAGTTCAAGTGCCTAAGGTCTGATAGAGCTAGAGAGTTTCTGGTTGGGTGGTTTGAAGATTGGCTGAAATCCATGGGGGCTGTCCATGAGTTATCAGAAATTGAAATTGAAATTGTTACATCCAAGAAATATAAATACTATAGGGACGTGAGATTAAGGACACCACAGCGTACGCAGAAGCTAGCTGTAGTCACCATAGATAAACACAAAAAATATCCAGTACTAGTTGTGATCCCACCCGTAACTGACTGAGAGTCATTTCAGTCAGTCACGTGGGTGGCACTAGCTGGACCAAAAAATGTTAATCTCCGGCGGGGTGGTGTTCCATGAATCTACGACATTGTAAAATAGTCTGAAAGCTGTCAACAGAGTGGTGGTGCAGCTGGTCTGCTAATGTAAGAATTTCTAAATTGGTAAGACCAAGGGTGGTCATGGAGGTCACAAAGGTTCTGGGGATGGTGCCAGTGGTACCAATGGTAACAACTAGGTAGTGAACAAGGTAGCCAGCTAGTCTTAGGCCGGCCACCAACTGGGTGTGTTGGGCATGTTTATCCTCTGCCTTAGTGGCATGGTTGGTGTCAGAGCAGTATCCCAGCTCTAGAATCCAGATTTCCTTGTCAGCAGCAATGGTGGGTGAGTCCACCTCGGGCAGGATGGCGAGATCTGGCCTCAGTTTGGGCCAGATCTCTGCTGAGATGGAGGGAGGGCGTAACCAGTCAGGCAGTGTTTTGCCAAGGACTCCGCGGGGGAGGTCCTCCAGCCTACCTGCGTCCATGATAACACGGCGGGATCCAAGGGCGCCTTTGCTGATGGCCTTGTGCAGTAAGTGGACAGCTGCGTCATGACGCTTGATGTACGTGCCCTTGAAGGTGGCGTGTGTGCAGCCAGCAAGAATGTGGCCAGCTCCGTCCTCGTGGGTGGTACAAATAGGGCATGTGGGGGAGGAGGCAGGGTTGGGGTTGTTAGCATAGGGCATCTTCCAGCGATAGGCAAGCTTCTTGTTCCACAGTCGGCCCCATCTGGCCTTGAGGATGCAGAACTTAGTTTTGTGGGTGATGTGAGAGGATGTCCAGAATTTATTGCTGGAGTGGGGTAGATGCAAGGGGGTGTTATCAGCCCAGGTGGTGGCATATATGCCTTTGAGGGGATGTTGTCCGAGGTGGCAGCTAGTGGGAAGGTTAAGACTGATCCCGTTGGTGAGGTTAGGTGCTAAGGCTCGTGGGGGAGTTGTGCCAAGAGGTGTGCAGGGGGGTTGGACAGTGGGCCAATAGGTGTTGTGGCGGGGTTGTTCTCCAGTGGTGTCGGTGTATCGTACAGATGCTGGGTTGGTGGCTGCATTGCGTGCTAGTGCATCTGCTCTATCATTGCCCAATATGCCAGTGTGTGAGCGTACTTTGCAGAGGGTAGTGTGTGATCCTGCCAGAATGCGTTGGACAAGGTGAGTGCGGATAGAATGCAGGAGTTCAGAGTGAAGAGAACGTGTAGAGGTAGTAGGATCTTGAATCATTTTGTTAATGAGTTGGAGTGAGCAGAGGCTGTCAGTGTGCAGGGTGAGGTCAGTATTATAGTCAATGCGTGCTATGGCTTGATGGATGGCCACTAATTCAGCCCGGTTGTTAGTTCTGGTGGCGCCTTGGCCCTCCTGGGTTAATGGAATAGCTCATACCAGCCACAGGTATGTAGACCCCTGCACCTATTTTGCTGGGGGTGCCAGGGGCTCCCTTGATCAGGCTGCCATCAGTATAGACCTGCAGACCTAGGGTAGGTATGGCTGGGTAGTGGCAGGGGTAGATAACTGTGGGGAGCAGAGGGGGGCAGTGGTGGGTGGTAGGCTGCCAGGGCAGGGTAGTGAGGGATTTAAGAGTCCTGGGGTAGGTGATTTGTGTGTCTGAAGAGGTAAGGGTAGGATGTGCAGGGAGGTTATGTGGTTCCCAGTAGGGTGAGATGCTGAGCATGTGCTGTGACCAGATGTCTTTGAACCCCTGGAGACGGTTTAGGTATTCAGGTTGGCTGCTTGGGTTGCTGATGATGAGAATGTGGAGCTTGTGGGAGGAGGTAGGGTTGTGATGTTTGCCCCCTAGCCAGGTTTCAGAGGTGCTGTAGATTTCAGAGAAAGGTCTGGAGTCCACGTGATGGATCCAGGGGTGGTGCAATAGTTTCTTGTAGGGGGCATTATAGTTGTCTGGGATGAGTAAGACAGTGCATGTTGGGATGTGTTGTGCTTCTGCGTGGTCAGCACTGGCTAGAGCCCACCTGAGTGCCTTGTGTGCATCGGTGACGGAGGTAGGGATGTCCACCAGTGATCCCCCTGTCCAGATGCTGTGGAAGAGATCCCCGTTGGCTCCAAAGAGCTGGTCAGCTGGGTTCATGGAGGAAAATTCTTCATAGGCAGAATCTAGGTTGAGTGGGGTAGCAGTGCGGTGATGGGTGATGTTGAGGTGTAGGTTAGCTTGGTGCAGGGCTGGGGGAAGAGTGTAGGTGGAGGCAGGGGTGTCCTTGTGTCTGGTGTATAGGGCTGCAAGGTCAGGTAGGAATCCTCCTTGTGTGAGTTGGTTCCAAGTTGAAGGGCGTGTAGTTTTATTGTATTCATAGTGTGTGTGGAGGGAGGTGAGAAGGGTGTTGGTACTATGACCCACACATTTCCCGGTGGGGTTATAGAGGAATGTAGTGTCTGCATGCGTGTGGGTTTGATGGACTTCTGAGCCAGTGAGGATGCCAGTTTGGGCTGTGTGTTTGAGTGGTGATTGGATGTCCCAGGTAGGGTTTCGGTCATGAGTGTCTATGTGAAGAAGTTTTTGGACAAGGGCATGGTTATCAGCGTTGAAGCCAGGTGTAGTGGCCCATTGTCCCTGTTGCTGGGAGTTGTTGATCTGTCTGCATCTTGTGGAGTTGTAGTGCCTCAGACTGCTGCTTGGCTTTGGCATAGGAGGCTTGGCCATCCTGGCCTTCGTTCTTTCCAACAGTTAGTCAACCTAGGTTTACTCAAGAACTTACCGGTTACTATCAAACAGGTCAATGATTTGGAGCGTATTCCGTGTGATGCATGCAATAGAGCAAAGGCTCAGAGGTTACCTTTCTCACAGGCATCTCTGAGCAAAGTACATGCCCCTCTAGAGAGGCTGCACTTGGATTTGATGGGAACTTTCGATTGCAAAGGCATTAGGGGTGAATATTACATTTTGTGTCTAGTAGATCACTTTTCAGGTTTTGCTGCTGTTGTTCCGCTACGTAGGAAAAGTGAGGCCGCACTGGTAGTTCAGACCATCATCATCCAGTGGTTGACAGTTTTGACTGGCAGCCAGTTCAAGTGCCTAAGGTCTGATAGAGCTAGAGAGTTTCTGGTTGGGTGGTTTGAAGATTGGCTGAAATCCATGGGGGCTGTCCATGAGTTATCAGAAAGTTATACTGCAGAGCAGAATGGTTCGGTGGAGAGATACAATGGGATTGTAGGTGGGATTGCAAGGAGTATTCATATTGAATCTCGCCTTCCTAAGTTTCTCTGGCCTTATGCCTGGATGTGTGGTTGCTACTTAGGTAACAGGCGGTTCACCAAGGGGGGAATGACCCCCTATCAGCTTTTCTACGGCCACAAACCAGATGTGTCCTTGTTGCGTGTCTTTGGATCAGTGTGGTACGTGACACTGACTAATGGTAAGAAACGTAACAAGCTAGGCGTGCGTTCAGTAGCTGGGCAATTTTTGGGTTATAGTTTGGTGAGCAAGGGGTATTTTGTTTACGTGCCTGAGTTACGAACGGTAGTAGAGTCGCGTGATGTCGTCTTCTATGAACAATTTGATCATAACTGTGTGCCGGGTCAGGTTCCATATGATGGGTCCCCTTATGTTGATGACACCAATCCCAATATCACTGGTGATGTGTCCGGCAACTGATCCACTGATCACTCTGGCAACTCCCCACAGTCCCCTTCTCCCCTTACAGCAGAGAATGGCTCAGGGCTCAAGATGATCTTAAGATCTCGTCCTGGTGTTCCACATGCTGTACCAGTGTTGGGGAAGGTTGCTGGTGGTTCTACTCGGGCACTACGGGGCAAAGTCCCGCCTCTATCCCTTACGCCTAAGAGTGCGATCCACCTGAATCGACCACTAGTGGGTGTAGGAAAATCTAGTGTACCTCATGTGCTTCCGAATGTAACCCTTAAAGATGGGCATTCTGAGTCGGTGATCTCTCATCTCTTCTGTCCACCAGTGCAAAATTTTCAGGTACATGATTCTGCTTCAATGCAGCCGACCTTTGATCTGCAGCCTGCTGAGTCAAACTGTATTAGAGGTGAACTGAGCCCGACCACTTCTTTAAGTGAGCTGTCAGAGGATGGCATTACGGGTGTTGATGGATTTGGTTGGGGTGCTCCCTCCTTTCCAGGTCATACCAAACAGGCTACAGGGCCTGAGGTCAGTGAGCCTGATGATGGTCTCAAATTCACTGTCTCAAAACTTACACGGCGTCCAAGGACTAGGTCCAGGGCTGCTGTGGTAGCTGCCACTGCTATTTTAGATAGGCTTTCCCTACATGATTCTACCCCTGCTGCCCCTGTTCCTCAAACTGTTCCAGTTCTCCTTGCTGCTCCTAGCAACCTAACATACAAGGTGGCTATGGCGGTTACTAACCCTGATAGAGAGAACTGGTTGATTGCTATGAAAGATGAGACTGCTTTCCTCAATGGTGTTCTTGAAGATGATCTTGATCTGTACTGCCAACAACCTGAGGGTTTCCGCACTGTGGGACCCAATGGTGAACCTCTGGTATGTAAACTTGTAAAGTCCCTTTATGGACTGAAACAAGCCCCCAGACAGTGGAGCAAGTTGGTGAAGAAGGTCTTGACTGAACATGGATACTGGATGTCACCATCTGACCCAGCTCTGTTCATCAAGAAGGTGACTCTTGCCTCTGGTCAAGTCTTGTGGAATTATGTGGATACGTATGTTGATGATTTCTTTGTTGCTGTTGATGACCTGACCTTCTACACTGCCCTTGTGAAAGCAATGATAGCTGCATGATGGGAAGTCAAAGAGATGGGTGTCCCCAAGCAGTTCCTTGCTTTGGACATGGACCTCACTCTAGACTCCACAGGCAGATGCATCAGCATTGTTATCTCACAGCAGACCTACATTGCTGAGATGGTGGAGACTTTCCACATGGAAGCTGCGGCCAAATCCAGGTCTGCAGTGCCTCTCCTCAAGAGCACATTTAATGGTGGAGAGTTGTTGCCCAACAACACACAGTATCTGTCCTTGGTAGGCAGCTTCATCTACCTTTCCACATGCACCAGGCCAGACATTCTGTATGCTGTGAGTTTCCTTTCCAGGTTCTCTGCAGCTCCCACTGTCTCCCTATGGGATGCAGCCAAGAGGGTTCTCTTGTACCTCAAGGAGCATGCCAGAATGGGGATTCAGTACACTCACTCCACTGAGTTTGAATTCACTGTTCACTGTGACTCATCCTTTGCTCAGGATCCTGAGGATAGGAAGTCTCAGTCTGGCCTTGCAGTGTTGGCATCTGGTGGTTTGGTTTCATGGTTGAGCAAGAGACAGCCCACAGTGGCTGTGAGCACCTCTGAGGCAGAGTATCAAGCTCTAAATCAAGCTGCAAAAGAGGTTCAGTGGCTCAAGCAGCTTAGGGGGGATTTGGGTCTGCCTTATTCTATCACCACCATCCATGGTGACAGTCAGGGTGCCCTCTCATGGGCAGTTGACTGGAAGCTAGCTCCTAGGAACAAACACATTGATGTCATTCATCACTATGTTAAGGAGCTGGTGGAGGATGGAAGGCTGAAGGTGGCTTATGTGAACACCAAGGACAACTTGGCTGACACATTCACAAAGCCCCTTGATGCCCTACTATTTTGGCAATTTGTGGGCAGGCATGGAATGGTTAAGCATGGATAGTTCAGTCCCACTACTTGATCACTGTCCTGGAGGTAGTTCTTTGTGTGTGTTGATATTAGACCTCTACTGGAATTGGACTTTTACTGGAACGGTCTGCATCAGACGTTTCTATAATTGCATTGACTTTCCTTTCTATGTCTAAATAATTGTGGAATGGAACCTGTGGATCTAGATGGTGGAGAAAGATGTTACCGACGTTTGTTGGTTTCCCATGTTACCTTATTGGTTGAACATGCACCGGTCCCTTTTCAGGATACCTCACTCTTTGTTGTGTGTTTATTATTTAGTATTTATCAAGTATTTATTTGTAGTTATTGCCTTACAAGAGGTTTGCTTTTCAGTTCATCTGAAATTGTGAGAATGGTTGTTCCTGAAATAGTTCTTGCCCATTTGGTATTTGGCTCAACTATTAAATAATTATTTTATTATTTAAGCTTGTAGTTATACCTCACATAGGTGGAGTGTTAGCGTTCATGCTTTGTTTTATGCTCGGTTAACTCCCGGTATCATTGTTATGACCGGTACTGATGTTTTCCACTGTGACTTGTGAGTAGCACGTGGGATAGGACGCGTGGTCCTTTCCTGCACCCTGGAATCTCTCCATGGTTTGGTTAATCTGCGTCCCGCTCCATCCCTTTAGTCTGTCGCTTACGCGTCTCCTGTAATCAAGATCAGAAGCCTTTGATACTGCCTTCGTTCCACAAACACTGCACTCGTCCGTTATCGCTGACAGCAACCTTATCATCATGCAACGTAGTAAACATCACACAACCTCCAGGGACAACCGCATGATGCAACGTAGTAATCATCAACCAACCTCCAGGGGCAACCTTGTGATACAACGTAGTAATCTTAAACCAACCCCCATGGCCAACCTAATGATGCAACGTACGTAGCAATCATCAACCAACCTCTAGTGGCAACCTTATGATGAACTTTTATAATCATCAGCCAACCTCCAGTGGCAACCTAATGATCATGCAACGTAGTAGTTATCATCAGACTCATAGGGGTGTTGCCGCTGTATGATGCTTGCCTGTATACGTCTACCTCGTAGGAGGTTCTAGTGCTGCCTTTCTATATATCATGCTAGCCTCTATACGTGTACCTCATGACAGTGCCCAACGTTACATAACACATTTACACGGGGGTAAACAAACATTACACAAGGCGTCTACGAAGTAAGGGCAGATACTTAGTACATACGTACCATTCATTTGTAGGTCATCACATAATTCCTTCCACAGTTGTCTGTCGTAAACGTCTTGCTGTGTGCCATCAGAAGGTGGGCGCGGTCAGAGTGCCAACGTAGGGCCTGACCTTTGGCCAGGCCAGGATGGTTTTTGAGCCATTCAAGCCATTCGTGGATGGACAAGTAGTATCTATCGATGAGGTAACAAAGTGCCCTTGGCGTCCCGTCCCTTGTATCGAGGCTTAGCATAGTCCAGATGAGGGCAGTGGTCAAGGTCCTTGGTCTCGTTCCGATAGATGTGAGGGCAGCTTGTGTCGGAGCAAAGGTGGTAGGTTTACATCTTGACACCTAGCCCCAAATCCTACATGAACTTCAGGCCCTTGGGAACAGTACCGCCATGCTTCTTCAAGGTGGTAGCCTCACTGGTGTTAAGAAACCTGTTTTTCACAAAAGCTGGTACTATCGCAACATAGCTAGGCTGTGAGTGACTGAATGATCTCCGCACACAGGTCCTGCCACTTTCGGCATTTCAGCATCCTCAAACATCAGAGGTGACAAACTTTTAGGGTTGTAGGTACAACTCCCGTCTGAACCAGGTAGGCGCTGACTCAGATAAGACTTTTTCGGAGGGACATTTTTGTAATCCATGCCACGCCTGGCATACCATGACACCGTGCCATACTTTGTGTGCACATGCGCTCGATGGTTCAAAGGATCTTCAGCTGCTTGGGCGATTATATCTGCAGCAGCCTGTCTTTCAGCTTGGGCTTGGGCAAGTACAAGGTTGGCAGCATCAGCCTGAGCTTGAGCTTGGACTACAGCCAGGTCGGCTACATATACTTCCTCAGCTCGGATGGCAGCAACTTGTTCTAGTGCAACATCAGCCAGTACAGCTTCATCAAGTGCAGGTCCTGTTAGTCGTGGGACACAAGCAGCTGCATCATTCATGGTTGCATCATCATCGGCACCAACCATAACTTCATCTCCATCTGTAAGAGCATCACGAGCATCCGCCTGCTGCTGGGCTGCCAGGTATTCTTTTAGAAGCTTGGTCCCGCTGGGGAACTCAGATCCATGCCTCCTCTTATGGAGTAGACCATTACTGCGGCAGATTGCATTAGTCCTGATACCCAGTAAAGCTCCTTCTTCGTATGAGGTAGAACAGGGCGGGCAGGTGCATATCCCACGACTATACCCCCATGAGGTGTACGTATCTACCCAATGCTTGGTTTCTGCTAGTGCGGCGTTGGCTTCCATGAATGATGCAGGTGACAGGAAGAGGTAATTGAAAATAAATAATGATGCAAAAGCCATGCGGCGAGACATCCGTAACACGTACAGTGCTGGACAAGGAATCATTCGACAAGAAACGTACCGGTGCCAATAACAGGCGTAAAACTACGAAGCAGCAATTTGTTGCGGCGTCTAAACGTCCGAAATGTACAGTACCGCGGTTAACAAATAAATTATGGTACGGATGGGCAGTACCAACAATGTTCAAAAAATCGAAGTATTATGTTAGCGACTGCGCGCTTCAGTCATCCATTCCAAAGTCGGCTTCCACAAACGATCTGTCACCGGGACCTCCGTCTAATGAATACACGCGTCAAATATATTTCGTCATGAAAAGGAACACTGAGGCAATGAAGAAATTCGGTGTGCCAGATGCGAAACTGATTCTGAGACAGGTGGCCATGAAGAAGGCCCTCGACAATGCTTGTAACAAGAAGCCTCTGCCCGCGCCCAGAGGGCCACTGCGTGTTTAAAACAGGATCGCCAAGCCAAACATAAAAGTGAGTATTCGTCCATTTACAAATACTGTTGCCCGATGAGCGTTTGAATAACTTGCACTCTTACAATACTAAGCAAACAAATGCACACTTCCCTACCATGTTCTACTGGGACCTGCACGGGCGTGTGGACCCCTACATGCGCGAGCAGTAGGACCAGTACCTACCCAACCTACGGCTCGGCTGACAACTGACGCTCCCCAGGTTGCAGGTGTTTGGATGATGGATGTTCTCACGGATAGGGAGATCAATGACGACCATGACGTCGATGACAATGGCATCATGGCAGGTAACCAAGATGCACAGGCTGCTGAAGGCGAGTATCGGGACTGCTATGACAAATGGATTGTAGCCTTAAGCGATGAAGGCTTCAAAAGGAAGGATAACATTGATATCCTGGCTGATGAACTGGCAGACGGAGAGTTCAAGCCAGACTGTCAGGTCTTCAAGGCTATAATTGCCCAGGGCGGTGCTGAAGGGTTCATTGAGGGTCTGCATGTACTGGGTTCTATGATGCCCACGTGTGACATGTGGGTGGCCGTTGCGTTTATGAAGAGGATCCTGGGAGTGACAAGACAAGCCGGAATACATCCGGAATACACCACACCAGACTGTCATCATTGGACCCCCGGCTACGTCAACAGAAGTGCCCCTTGAGGTAAGCCTTGCTGATTATGATAATGGTAATCTTGCATTATACCAACTGATGCCTCTTTCAAACTTTCCAAGCCCTGCCTCAAACATACTTCAAATGCCATGCCTCAATTTAACATACATCCCGTCTTTAAACTGATACATCCTTCCAATCTCAGTCCCGCCTCTGACCAACTTGCCAACACATGCCTCATACCTCTTTGCCATCTGTTGCCACATACTTACTGGCCATCTCCTGCTAAACTTTTTAATACATGTACCACCAAGTACTGGAGAGTCAGCCCCGGGAGAGTTGAAACAGATGTTGAGAAAAATGAGGGCACTGTTGGATGAAGTTTTCCCAAACCAGGAGTTGCAATGGGCTTCAATCCAGCCACAGAAGGCAAAGGTGAGCACCGCTATTAATTAATGCCTTCCATGATATAAATATATGACTAACATCAACACCTGTGCTATTATTATATTGTTACGACCTAATGCTATGTGCTATATGTTTTCCCTTATGCTATTAATACATGATGACAATCAACAACTAATCCACCTTCCTTGCTTCGTGTGCTTATGCGGCTTGACAAGGTGATGGCTGGCATCTATGGCGGGGATACTTGAAGGATCAAGCTTTGCTACCAAGATGATATGAGGGATAATATCAGGAATATGATACGTAACAAGTATCGTGGCAAGTTCACACCGCCTACCTGAGAGGGTGGATTTGGCATACACATTGAAAAAATTGGGTTAGAGGCTTCATATGGCAATGTGTACTGTTTATCAGAGAAATGTTTGCCATTCACTGTATCCTTCACCAGATTATGTTAATTGCAGTCAAGAACTCTTATGTAACGAAGATGGTGTCCATTGACCCCTCAATTGGTACCCATGATTGTCCATTTATCTGCTGCCCTAAACGACCTCAAAAGGAGTCGCTTAGGCACTGGGCTAAAAGACCGCAAACATAGTCGTTTAGGTACCAGTCTAAACGACCGCAAAATGAGTCGTTTAGGTACCGGGCTAAACGACCGCAAAAGGAGTCGTTTAGGTATCCAGCTAAGAGGCCGCAAAACAAGTCGTTTAGGCAATGTGCTAAACGACCGCAAACAGAGTCGTTTAGGTACATGGCTGATCGACCACAAAATGAGTCGTTTAGGTACCTGGCTAAACGACCGCAAAAGGAGTCGTTTAGGTACTCAGATAAACGACCGCAAACGGAGTCGTTTAGGCACCGGGCTAAACGACCGCAAACGGAGTCGTTTAGGCACCGGGCTGAACGACCACTAACCGAGTCGTTCAGGCACCAGGCTAAACGACCGCAAACGGAGTCGTTTAGGTACCTGGCTAAACGACCGCAAAATGAGTCGTTTAGGTACCGGGCTAAACGACCGCAAAAGGAGTCGTATAGGCACTGGGCTAAACGACCTTAAACGGAGTCGTTTAGGTACATGGCTGATCGACCACAAAATGAGTCGTTTAGGTACCGGGCTAAACGACCGCAAAAGGAGTCGTTTAGGTACTCAGTTAAAAGACCGCAAAAGGAGTCGTTTAGGTACCGGGCTAAACGACCGCAAAAGAAGTCGTTTATGCACATGGTTAAACGACCGCAAAAAGAGTCGTTTAGGTACCAGGCTAAACGACCGCAAAAGGAGTAATTTAGACACCGGGCTAAACGACCGCAAACGGAGTCGTTTAGGCACCAGGCTAAACGACCACAAACGGAGTCGTTTAGGCACCGGGCTAAACGACCGCAAAAGGAGTCGTTTAGGCACCGGGCTAAACGACCGCAAACAGAGTCGTTTAGGCACCGGGCTAAACGACCACAAAAGGAGTCGTTTGTGCACATGGCTAAACGATCGCAAAAAGAGTCGTTTAGGTACCAGGCTAAACGACCGCAAAAGGAGTCATTAAGGCACCGGGCTAAATGACCGCAAACGGAGTCGTTTAGGCACCGGGCTTAACGACTGCAAACGGAGTCGTTTGGGCACCGGGCTAAACGACCACAAACGGCGTCGTTTAGGCACCAGGCTAAACGACCGCAAAAGGAGTCGTTTAGGCACCAGGTTAAACGACCGCAAACGGAGTCGTTTAGGCACCGGGCTAAACGACCGCAAATGGAGTCGTTTAGGCACCGGGCTAAACGACCACAAAAGGAGTCGTTTGTGCACATGGCTAAACGACCGCAAAAAAAGTTGTTTAGGTACCAGGCTAAACGACCGCAAAAGGAGTCATTTAGGCACCGGGCTAAATGACCGCAAACGGAGTCGTTTAGGCACCGGGCTTAACGACTGCAAACAGAGTCGTTTGGGCACCGGGCTAAACGACCACAAACGGCGTCGTTTAGGCACCAGGCTAAACGACCGCAAAAGGAGTCGTTTAGGCACCAGGCTAAACGACCGCAAACGGAGTCGTTTAGGCACCGGGCTAAACGACCGCAAATGGAGTCGTTTAGGGGACGAAGTTGTACTCAGTACTTTTACGTGATTACGAGTCACTCGGTTACGAATCGTAGTACTCAACTGCGTACAATTCTACAGTCAAACTGCACAGAATCAACGAACTCTTAGTAAATTTGGACGACCAAAAAAATTGTAAAAACGTTAGTCATTCATAGTGCAAGCCAAATTAAGCCAAGCCACGCCACGCCGGTCAAAGTGGACTCCAATGTCCAAACCCTGTTAATGGTTGCAGTCCGAACTCCACCACTCCTCGTTTCACGAACATTGTGCCGTCCTCCATCCTCTCATGCCTTCTTTGCAACCCTAATCGCAGAGAAATAGGACCCTGGGCCCGGCCACGAGGGACCGCACTCGCTTCGAATTAGCAAATTTAGGCCAAAAAGAAGCGCACGCGTCTGTGCATTCACGGAAAACTATTGGGAGGCGCATCCTTGTAGACTAGAGGGAGAAAAAAAGTTTGGAATGAATTACCAAAAACCTCAACTATTGCCAAATTGCGTTCTTTTTTGAACATGTATTAGATTTGTAACACATTTCTCGACCTAACACGACACGAACATCAACATTGGTTTTCGGTTTTAGGTATTGGGGGGGGGGGGGGGGGGGGGCAGAAAATGAGATAAACACACACATAACGCGCGCGCATGCATGCATGGTAACTCATTAGACACTACGTAACACACCAGACACTACATAACACACTAGACAGTGTGTTACATAGTGTCTAGTGTGTTACGGTGTGTCTAGTGTGTTACGGTGTGTCTAGTGTGTTACGGTGTGTATAGTGTGTTCCGTGGTGTCTAGTGTGTTACGGTGTGTCTAGTGTGTTACGTAGTGTCTAGTGTGTTACGGTGTGTCTAGTCTGTTACGGTGTGTCTTTTGTGTTACGCAGTGTCTAGTTTGTTACGTAGTGTCTAGTGTGTTACGTAGTGTCTAGTGTGTTACAGTGTGTCTAGTGTGTAACGGTGTGTCTAGTGTGTTACGGTGTGTCTAGTGTGTTACGGTGTGTCTAGTGTGTTACGTAGTCAAGGTGGACTGAGGGGGGGGGGGGGGGGGGGGGGGGTTAGATGCTGTTTT
Source organism: Chlamydomonas sp. ICE-L (assembly GCA_013435795.1). Classification (NCBI taxonomy): domain Eukaryota; kingdom Viridiplantae; phylum Chlorophyta; class Chlorophyceae; order Chlamydomonadales; family Chlamydomonadaceae; genus Chlamydomonas; species Chlamydomonas sp. ICE-L. Next base: position 13,025,086 of record JACBWV010000099.1, on the reverse strand, counting down.
GCAAACCGGTAAAAGTCAGCTGAAATGCGAACCTGGAAACTGGAAGAAGGAGAATGGTGACACAGATTTTGTGTTAAGTTATTGTTCTGGAAACTGGGCATAGGCAACTGAACAAAGCGAAACTGGAAAATGAAAAAAGGAGAACGGTGACAAAGATTTTTTCTTAATATTTTTTTCTGATATCCTGATCTGTTAACTGTAAAAAGGCAACTGAAAACGCGAAAGTGGAAACTGGTGACAGAGTTTGATTTTCGAGATCCTGTTCTGCAAACTGGACAAAGGCAACTGAAAACGCGGTAGTGGAATTCAATGTGAAAGTAAAGTGAGTGAGAATGTCAAGTGTGAGAATAAAGTGAGTCAGAATTAACTCATTGACAACGGTATTCAAGTAGTTGGCTCCACGAGTAAGGTCCAACTTGGCTAACGAAAAATTTAACTGAATCACATTAGCATAGTTCCACGAATTTTGGCGTTGTCTGTTTGTTGGTCAACGTTCACGTGTTGAGGCTGACTTAGTTAGACAGTGAGCCAAGGAGCCACTGACCCGAAGCATGAGTCTGACTTAGTTAGCCAGTGGGCCAAGGCGCCACTGAGCCTAAGCATGAGGCTTATTTAGTTAGCCAGTGAGCCAAGGAGCCACTGAGCCATGGCCAAATCAAGTGAGCCAGTGAGCTTCTGAGCCTAAGCATGAGGCTAGGTTAGTTAGGTATTGAGCCAAGGAGCCACTGGACTTGTAACATTATTATATGGTTGAGTTTGACGGATGGAATTAATGCTTTAAATCTGAGGAATATGCGTTATATATGTAACATGATTTGAAGGCGTCCAATCGTATGTTCAAATCTGGAAGGAATTGTCTCCTTTTCCCAAAACATGAAAAACAATATGATGTTCAAAAGACAATTCAATGAAATCTAGCGAAAACTCCAAAATCAAGGAATTTGTAAAAACTGTCTTACGATTAATATCATAAGATTGTTGAAAAAACGGAAATCCGCCGGGAGCCAGGAACGTAGTGTCTAGTGTGTTACGGTGTGTCTAGTGTGTTACGTAGTGTCTAGTGTGTTATGGTGTGTCTAGTGTTTTACGCAGTGTCTAGTGTGTTACGTAGTGTCTTGTGTGTTACGTAGTGTCTAGTATGTTACGTAAGAGAGATTATAGGTGTAGCAAATTTCATCTCGTCTCGATTACCTGCGGTATCTCAACGCATTTTAATTCCCATACACCTAATGTATCGTCCCCCCATAAACCATTATGTCCCCACATAACCCATTACGTCCCCACATAACCCCTTACATCCCCACATAACCCAATACGTCCCCACATAACCCATTACGTCCCATTATACCTAATCGTAATCATTGATTGGAATCTCCTACCTTTTACCCCCGAAGGAAGTTCCTTCGGGGGTAAACAACTATACCTCATCATAATCATCGATTGAAATCTCCTAACTTTTACCCCAGGAGGAACTTCCTCCCAGGGCAAACAACTATAACCGATTATAAACTATTTAAACCGATTTTTAGGAATCTTCTAACGTTTACACCCGAAGGGACTCCCATCAGGGGTAAACAACTATAACCCATTACGTCCCATTATACCTATTCTTAATCCTCGATTTGAATCTCCTAACTTGTACCCCCGAAGGAACTTCCTTCGGGGGTAAACAACTATAACCGATTATAAACTTTTCAAAACGAGTTTTTAGGAATCTCCTAACTTTTACATAATATGATTATGATTTCATTTTATAACTTTCCCGATCCCTTGGGCTATTCTACCGTATCCACTTGCCTTTGACAAGATCTTTTGTGCTTCTGGTGAAAATGACTCAATATCAGAACCGACCGCTCGAATACCATCTGCCATCCCACCTTGTCCGAGTAAATCAGCCACGCCAGCTGCTCCGATTGTGAGAGGTCTAGAGAATTCTGCTACTTTCCTCACAACGCTCCCACCCAAATCCACTACTTCTCTGACAATATTTCCGAATGTACCTACAGTTTTACCAATGCTTTTTATTGTGTTAAAAAATCCCATACTTTAGTTTTATTAATAATATAGATATTTTATTTCAATGCAATTAAAGTAATATTTGTATTTAATGATTTTAATAAACCGATCACAGTTTCCATCGGATCTTCCAATGCTTCGTAATCAATTCTTCATGTTAAAATCCAGTCATATGAAAACGGTGATATTCTATCCTTATGTTCATCTTTAATTGATAATGTTAATCCCGAAACATGAGAAGCACTTGTATAGAACGAAAAATCATCTGCAGTGTTCTGATAGATAATATTGGCAAAACTGTCCACATTAACAGGTAGTCGGATTAAATCGTCTGATTCTTGCATATTGTTTTGTCTAAAATTATTTACAGCTGAATTATATATTTTGGGTAGACTATGATGAATGGTTGAAAAAATATTCGAGATTTAATCGTAATGGGAATGAACTAACTATAGGATTAATAATCGAACCGGATGGTGCATCATGTGGTAGGAACCCAAACAAATATGACGATATATCTTTGAATTCAAGGCTATATCCTGGTCCCGGTGGTTGAAAACTACATAATACGCTGATTTCATTAAGAAGAATCACCCAATCAGGAAGTAAAACACCGAATGTCAATAACCATGAATATAAAGTATAGTTTCCTATAGGTGTTATAAGAGATGCTTTATCTCCGTTATTATTTATAATAAAATCATTATTGGTAGATCTGACAGAATGGAAACAACGATTTATTATAACATCAACAACTGTAATTTTTGTCCGACCTCCGAAATCATTTTGCAAGATCCCGGCTGGTAAACGTGTTGTGAAATTATTTGGCGAACAACTTGTCCTATAGGTTGAGCTGATGTATAACAATTGAGTTTTCACATTCATAATTAATAATAATAATAATAATAATAATAATAATAATAATAATAATAATAATAATAATAATAATAATAATAATAATAATAATAATAATAATAATACATTACATTGTTTTTTAATATAATGGATCAGAAAAGTGAGAATCCAGTTCGGGAAAGCATTATAAATTTCAACACCGATATTATGAATCCTAACATGTAGTGTTTGGTTCTTTAGGTTTGGAATAACTTTGTAACCGATGTTGTCTTTATATATATTAGGCTGCAGAGTATGTGTTTGTCGTAAAATTAAATTATTTATCTCTCCCAAATTAGAATTATCATATGAGCTCTGAGAAAAAATACCACTGGCTGAAAGACAGAATGAACTTGGTTGTGATGCCGTTGTAAAACTCTCAACAGATAGCTGGTATCCGTATTCAGAATATGGTAAATCGCACTTAAATTGTACCTTGCAATCCTGCGCAGATCCTAATCCCTTTGACATCGTGAATCTTGCTGTATCCATTTCATTAATTTATATATACAAATATAATATTATTATAAAATTATGGAAACAATTCAATTATTCATAGCAATTATCAAGGACGATCCTTTTTCTGAATTACTGTCTTGTTAGAATTTATCGGATCTATCAGATACTATCCCATTTAGTTTAAATATCATAAAGAAAATCGTCGGCTTGCATTTATTCATGACAAACATAATTGTACCTTTGGAACATTATTATATCCCATGTAAAGCGGTTAAATATCTGACAGACATGAACGAAATAAAAATGAGTATTATTTAAAGACAAGTTTTAAGATCGATCAATTATCGAATCATATCATGCAGGAATCGAAGTAGATATAATAAATATAATAATATTACATTACAATATACAATTGAACCAATTGGAATGATTAGATATACATCAGTGATACGATATGAGAAATGTGTTGTAACTTTTATTTAATTAATTAATTGTAACGAGACCGTCGAGTGTTGTTGGTGTTAATGATGTGGATGACGTATTACAGACCTTGTTAAATTTCTTGTCCCTCTACAACAATGGTTTATATATATGGAGTAATATACAGAGATCGATTAAATATTCAGGCAACATGGGGCTCATGTCTAAATAAGCCGCTTTTTAATTTTATATTCAGCAGTTTGTTTATATTCTAAAGTTATTGAAACCAGTAATATTAATATTTAATATTACATATTTATTTGTGTAAAGTTAGAACAACGTCGAAATTATTTTTAAATCTATTTGTTTTGTCTACAGTAAAATCTATAAAGAGTCATGGTCGTTTTGCGTGGCGTGTAAATACAATCTTCTGGATTTTTCGAGTGTAAGCGTAGATGAGACCTCGTCATACAGATCTAATGATATTTTTGTTTATGCAAATTTAAACAAAACAAATAATGAGGTGTTTGTCCGTATTGATTTCGGAATCGCTTTTAAATTCTGGCTACAGATTAAAATATTTATAACTAAATGCCTGTTCTTCAATACTAAAATTCGTCAAGGCCGATTTACCAGTCGATTTAAAAGCTGGTGATCCAACAAGGTCATCGAGAATCAGGTAATTGATCACCCCACTCGGATACATAAATTCTATTTTTTGGTATTCATTTTGTTCTAAATATTCAATATCCTCATGCGTCAAATTATGTATTTGATTATCGAAGAATTTTTTCCAGATCTTTAAATTTTTCCCATAATCTATAGTATTTTGTTTTTCAGACTTTATGCCTTCAATCATTTCTATTAATTTAGAATCAGAAAAAATGTCATTATGATAGATTTTCAGAAAATTGAATATTGTTTTAGCATCGTGAGTATGAGAAGATACAACGATTCGCATTGCTTGTTTCCCATTATAACCCGCTAACTCATATTGTTTTAATGATTTAAAGATCGCATGAGTTTTTTCAGTCCCTCTCGAACCAATGAGGAGTGACACAACATAATTTCGTGGTAATGATGTGTTTAATGATTGAGGATAAATATTTGGTTTATATTTAAGAGGTGTTCTGTTAAAATTAGCAATCGTATTTTACAAGACATTATTATTCATTATTTATTAATATTGATATTTAATATTACATTTACTTTATTTAAATGGACAAGGAGATCCCGTTAATAACGACTGATAGGCCAATCTTTTACCGTCCATTATAATTTTCTGCCGTAATAGGTATATCGTCATATCAACATAATCTTTATTGTTCTTATTTTTATTTTTATTTTTTGCTGTGAATACCACATGGTCAACTTCTGACCCACAGGTATCGTTGTTTGAATCCGATTCAACTTCAGGTTTAACAGTTTTATTTGTAATCATTTGTTTAAAATGTTTAACCAGTTGTCGTCACGCATCCATTTGAATTATATTTTCCTGCTGTTTCAATTATTTTTCCTGTTTGGCTAATTATTTTTCCTGTCGGGCAATCCCACCCATTTCTCGCCTCTTTTCCCCAACCTTTTTTTCGAGCCAGACTAAGAGACAATCGCTGTTTGTCAGACATGACGCGTTTCGGTTTAACTATACATATTTCTTCCTCGTTCCCACTTTTCTTAGATTCTACAACTGTGTATATTTCACCTATTTCTTCGATTTCTTCAATAAGTTTCGATTTCTTCATAATATTGTTATTTTCTTGTATTAATATTACTATAGAAACAAATAAGCTGTAAATAATTAAAATTATGAAATTATTGAAAATTAGGCATCACCGGATATTTTTGAATAGTATTTAAATTAGTCAAACCATTCGCTCGAGACAATGGTTTCCCATATGATATGTCATGTTCGTTGATTGGTTGTCTAAGAGTGTTTCGACCCATGTAGATAGTTAATTATGACGCACCGTTGTAGGCCATGATTCAAGACACAAAGGTAACGAGAATGCATTAACTTCTTTTTTCATTTTTTTCATTTTTGTTATACATTAATTATACATTTAATTATTTGGCAAAAGTATATTTAGCATCATTATATTCAAAGTAACTTTCCAAAAGACTAATATATTTTACAATAATGATTGTGTTATTCCCAACTGAAGTGTTCATACTACTCGAATGAAAGGTGATATTTTAATATAAATCGTTACTACGTCTATTAATCGGGAGTCCAAATGGCTAATGATTTGTGTTAATAGTGTTGATGTTTTTATTTATGACAACCCCTGTTCTTGACAATGTCACAGCTGGATCTATATGTCTTGTCCCATTTTTATAATCGAATATAGTATCGAGGTATTCAATGCCATTTTATAATTGATCATGTGATTTGAAATAGGAACATTATTAACGTAAAAAATCACAAATGTGTCTTTAGTCATAGATGGTAGACCGTGTTTGAAATACTTAGATGTCCCGCCCATAGCAACAGATACACTTTTTATATAACTTGAATTTAAAAACGTGGCCATAACATATTCAACGTGTTGCAAAGATATTAAAATATTTGTTTCCTGATTTTCTGACAAATTATATTGTGTCATCGTGCTATAATGATCGAATTCAATACGATCTGACAAATTCTCATGTGTTTAAAAGAAGGAAAATATATGGTTCCTGAATCAAATAGCCAACATTAGTGTTAGCACGAATTAATATATTGGAAGATGCCCACGTTATTTTTATCGTAACTCTACTTTGAATAATCAAATCTTCAGTGCCTAATATACCATAAAAATCTGTCTTTAGTATGTAATTGTTTTCCATGTGCTACAACGGTAGATATCTGTAATCGTTCATGTGTACGTTGCTACTTACTGCTGGTCGATTGTACGTGAATAAAAGTCTTGCACGCTGGTTATAATGTTTAATTGGTTGAATCTCAACATCATGTATTGAAACGGAAAGTGAATCAATAAAATAGTCAATTTTTTGTGGAAGAGCACCTTGTGTATCAACTTCGAATATCAGTTTAACACCCGATAAATCCCATACTTCCTCATGTATTTCAAATACCGATAGTGAATTTGGTGTCACGTCTGAAAACCATATATGTTCGAATTAATGTATCTTTGTGATATTTTTTGGTAAAAAAAACATTATTTAATTTATTAAAAGATGATTATTATTTTTAAATTTATAATACCAATTCCATCTGTCGACCTGCGCCGACTCACGATGGATGAACATTCGATGAAAACGAGAGCCATCGTATTCGCGCTACCACTTCCACCTGATACGGCTTGTGTTTCAAATGCTCCGATTGAGCTATTACCTCGAGTATCAATTCCAGATACGAAACCATCGTCATTATGACAGAACGAACAAGACAGACAAAAAAAGTTATCCCGCCATTTAGCGAATGAATCACAATGTGGGTGTGAGCCGCCAAGGGTATCTTGAAGTTGGTTGTAGCTGGATTGCGTCAGTGCAAAACACTGACCGACATAAGCTCTGAAATCAGGCATATAAGTCCCGTTAATACCGAACTGAGCAGAATCCATCCCGGTTGCTTTCCTGGTAAAAGTATTGCAATTTTTTGTGACTGCATCGAGAGCACCAGTTGGCGCCTGGTCAACGAAGAAAACCCATGCTCGATTTACACTTTGACTTGAAACGCAAAGTATAGTAGACTGGCTATAGCTATTGGAAGTTGAACTAAAACTGAAATAAATTTTAAATCCAAATCCATAGACACCACCGTTTTGTAGAAATGCCTGCAGATGCCTGCAGATGTGCAGCGTCCAACATCCCATCTTCGATTGAAATTGTGTCAACTAAGAATGGAATATCTGATTATGTGAAATTACCACCACCGATCATAGCATTGGCCCCATCCAGTTGGATCCTAAGACGAACATGACCTAAAAGTTTTGTGTCAATAATAGATGGTTGAAATGAGTTCAGAGATAGCCAGTTACAAAAGCAAAAGTCTGTAGGGGTAGTAATAAGGGTTGCGCTTCCGTCACCACCAAAGTGAACAATTTTCCTTTGATTGTGACAGTCTGCACCAAAGAATGTGTCTGCAATGGTATTGAACAGCTGATTATAATTGGAAAACCCTGATATAACTTTACCATTAACCTCAAGATCCACGCTTTGAATGAGTGACTCGATATTTCGCGGAATTTCACCACCAGATGTAACGGCTGTAAAGCTCATGATTAGTGAGTCAGAATCTACCATAGTATTTGACGGGAGATCGACTGAAATCACAGCGTTATTAGTTGCTGATGAAGAGTTAAGAGTGGAAAGTCGTTTGGTGCTTCTGAAATAATTGGACAGTTTATTGACAAGATATTGTAAGTTTTTAGGATATTGAGACATTTGTTTTTATAGTATATATTAATATCAACATTTTAAATTATATTACTTATAAGTTTTCTTAATTTAAGTTGGTTATAGTTATGCATCATTCGTTCTGTCGCTATCTCTTTATTTATCACTGGCGCTATTAAAAGTGTGAATGGTATAGTCGTAATATGAGAGGGAATGTGAACGGATGATTGATAAGGGTTAGTTCCAAACGTTTTAGGATGTGATCGGTTGGTTGCCCGCTTGATATTTAAAACATAATTATTGATTGATTATTATCATTGTTAATATTGTTAATATTATCTTAATTCCTTTTGAATTCTTTTTTCGATTTCTCATATTTAATCTATATTTTTTTTTTAATTGTTACGATACGATATATTAACAAATTGTCAAGTTATGCTTTTCCTTTGAATCCGTTTAAATTTTCGATTTTTCGATGTTTTTAAATTTTAAATGATAAGAATATAAAGAATGTTTTTACTTAAGAATATTGAAATTGAAATTGTTACATCCGAGTAATAAGTCACTCTCAGGACGTGGAGTTAAGGACACCGTAGCGTAAGCCGGAGCTAGCCACAGTCACCATTTAGACCGATAATAGACCCGACCGATATTCTAGTTGTGGCCCCACACGAAGGTGGCACTAGTCAGCCGGGTCAAGGCAATCAGTCAAGGCAACGTAGCTGGTCTCCAGGTGGTAAGCCAGGTTGAACCTCCATATAACGTCTGCACTGTAAAATAGCTTGAAAGCTTAAAATAGTGTTTGTGTGAATTTTGTCCGCTAGTTTCAAGGCCCGCAGTCTATCAAGTCCAACAGTTGTCATAGAAGTCAAGAAGGTGGTTGGGATGGTACCCGTAGTGCCAAGGGTGATAGTAGCATAGTGTACCACATAGCCAGCATGTTCAAGGCACTCAGCTAATCTGGCATGTTGGGCATGTTTGGTGGCAAACTTAGTTGCATGGTTGGTGTCTGAGCAGTATCCAAGTTCTAATATCCATATGACTTTGTCCCCCCGACTGGTGGGGGAGTCAGTGTCAGGCAGTACTGCTAGGTCAGGTCTCATTCTGTTCCATTCTAGTAGGGGAACGGTGGGGGGCCTTAGCCAGGTAGGTAGTCTTTTGCCAAGGACCCCCCCGGGGAGGTCCTCCTCTTTGCCAGCATCCATAATCATTCTGCGGGAGCCCAGGTCTCCTTTGCTGATGGCCTTGTGGATGAGTCGTACGGCGGCATCATGTCTTTTGATGTACATCCCCTTGAAGGTCCGGTGTGGGCAGCCCGCCAGGATGTGGCCCGCTCCGTCCTCACATGTGTGGCATATGGGGCAGGTGGAATTTGTGGCAGGGTGTGTGGTGTTAGCATATGGGAGTTTCCATCTGTATGCAAGCTTTTTGTTCCATAGCCGGCCCCAGCGGGCTTTGAGGATGTGGAGTTTGGTTTTGTGTTGTATTTTGGTGGAGGACCAGAATTTATTGCTGGTGTGTGGTAGTTGGTGTGGTGTGTTCTCAGCCCAGTTGGTGGCATATATGCCTTTCAGTGGGTGTTGGCCTAGGTGGCAGCTGGTGGGGAGGTTTGGTGTGATGCCATGAGTGAGGTTGGGCGCTAGTTTGCAAGGGGGGGTATCTCCCATGGGTGTGCGAGGTGGTTGGACAGTGGGCCAGTAGATATTGTGTCTGGGGGGTTCCCCGGTGGTATCAGTGTATCTGGTTGAGGAGGGGTGTTCAGCTGCTTGTTTAGCCAGATTATCAGCTTGATCATTGCCATGGATGCCAGTGTGGGAGCGCACTTTGCAAAGTGTGGTGTGTTACTTAAGAATATATAAGGTTGTACCATTATCTAAATATAATATATATTGTTATTATAAAAATGTCAAAACAATCCAAGCAAACAAAAATTGACATTGAATTGGTGAGACTATCCGAAAAGCGAAAGAACATTATCGAGCAACAAAAGATCCGTGAAGAACAACGAAAAATTCGTGAGCTGGAAGAAGAAGCGAATAATGGTAAAGAGATGGAAAGGCACGCAAAGTCGAAACGGAAAGAGCAAACTTTACAACATAAACAAAAAGCAGAACGAAAATCAGAACAAAAAGCAAGACAAAAACAGAAAATTATATATTATTCAAACACGCAGTCAGGCAGCTCTTGAATAATCATCTCTTCATCTCTTCATCAATAATATCTCAAATTCAAAAAAGTTAAATAAATTATTGGGGGTTGAAGCAGTCAAGACATTAAAGAAAGCTAATCGGGAATTGAAGAAAAAGGAAATTACAATTCATAAAAAGAAAAAAGAAAAGAAACCTCAAAACAAATCGGAAGATGCATTCATCCAACTCCAGCAAATGTATGATGAGATTACTGTCAAATCAAAATACGATTTATCTAAATCGATTATATTAAATGTGCAATAAATACATTGAAGTGTCACCTTCAAAACTTTGCAAGACCTTATTACCTGCTTTCACTCGTTTACCAATTCAACCGAAGAATTTAAAGATAGTTTTGACGATCAAACCATAGATTTCAGTCATAAATTACGACACACGGATTTCGATTACATCAAGTACACCAGTATACCGGATAAAGGAGGGGCCAACTCATCAGATGCTAAATGAGCCTTAAAGATATAGCAGATGATTGAAATTTATAATCATTACAACGAAAATATTACGTCCAAATCATTGGTGATCCAAGATGAAAATCTCGATTATGTAGACATGACACAAAACAATATCTTCATGCGACTATCGACCTATGGAGGAAAATAGGTTTGTCATTACATAGTGATAATAATAACAGAGATTGTTAAAACTGATAATGATCCCGGTAAGAAAACAAAACGAGGACGTATGTTTTGGGACTTGGAAACTCGACCATCTGATACTGATTATTGTGTAATTGCTGGAAAGACGAAATCAAATTATCATGTACCCACTATTTTATGAGCTACATATCAGAGTTACAAGGTTAATACATGGGAGAATTTAGTCTTTGAAACAAATAAATAATCTACGTGTGTCGAGCAGTTTAGCATTCGGTTGACGAAGAGCTCTGATAAAGTTGAGACTTTTTGCATATGCTCATTGTGGTAGTATGTATGACAATTACTTCCTAGGAGCTACAATGACCCCGGAAGATCGTGACCAGAAATCCCAATTGATGAAAGGACGTTGTATTATTCAAATGGAAATTTATGGACATATTTTCAAAGATACATATCAGTTAATTCAGGGACATTTAGAAAAACTATGTAAGGATTTTAAAGTATCCAACGCGAAACAAACATCATTCGTTGTTGATGGAAACACGATCTGCAATGTGGAAGTATGCAGATATAAATATAGGCCAGGTGAGGAAGGAAACTTATTTTTTGGGGAGTATATGAATCTCAATGAAACGAAACCGGAACTTTGGACACAATACGTGGATTATTGTCTCTATGAATGTATTAGTCTACGTGATATATGGATTACAGTTTTGGCAATGTAAGAAAAATTATATACACTTTGCAATGCGGAACCAAGATGTGCGGAACAGATTAAATTTAATTGCCAGCTAAATCAGTCATGTTCTATTGGGGGTCTTACGGAAAAAATGATCAGAGCGGTCAATACAAAGATTACGGAACTCTTACTATTCACTAGATACATCGATCATGCTGCTGTGACACGATATGAAAAAGATACAGGTAAAACTATGAATAAGAAGAAAATACCAACTATTTTCGACATAAAAAAGTATAGATTCGTCGAAGATCATTTTAAACGGGGTGGTATTTCACATTGTAAGATTCATAGGGAAATATACATGTGGTGTTGCCGCTGTTGATGTTACTTCACAATACCCAGGTGCATGTGTCCATGTACATGTGCCCATTGGTCGGATCTACTGGACTTTTGGAACATATCGTGAAAAGGCCCATGGATTTTATCATCTCAAGAACTTGGTTTTTAAAGATTCATATTCTTTGAAACCGATTTGTGGAAAGGACGATAATGGGATATTAAATTGGACAACTGGCAATCATGTAGCTGAAACATATTTGGATTCATATACAATTAAATATTTACAGGAACATTATGGGTTGAAGTCTTTCGATGTGGTGAATGGATTAGTATCCAATGACCGTCTACCAATCAGCCAGTACCTTGGATCATTTATCAATACACTGTTTTCAGAAAAATGTAAACAAGACAAACTTGCAGAGGCTAAGGATCCATCATATAACGAAAGCTATCGAGCGTATATTAAATTGTGTCTAAATGCTCCATCTGGACGAATGGTCATGAATCATGATACATTTAAATCTCTTGTTGAGGCGGATAAAGATGTTGGGGTATTTCGTAAGGATCCTAATTTGGTACAATAAAATATGGTAGACGGACGGGAGACTGACATGACGAAAATGTTAGGAAAGGTGAGATATAGAACACATGAAATGATTAATGGCGAAAATGGTAGACAAAAAGTAGAGCGAATGTATGAACTTGTTGACGGTAAAGTAATCAAGGTGTATGTTGTAATAGCCGGTAAAAAATGATTTGTTTGAAATGGTTGATGGATGCAGATAAACCAGCTTAAAAAAAAAAAAAAGCTAAAAAAAAAAAAAAGGCGCTCTATAAGGGTAATAAATTCATGGTCACGTGTAAAGGAATCCCAGTATCCACAGTCAAGACAGAAGGTAGCATTATATTTGATCAATGTGGTTCATTATGAAAAAATGTTTCAGATAAAGATTGGTGATACATTATCTTTCGAATATGATACCATGGTTAAGAATTTGAGTACTTGAATGACATCTTCACACACTGCTATGAGAACGCTAACGAAGCGCCATAAAACACCATTTTGTCTTTAATAATTATTGATTAAATTAAATGGAGAATACTTTGAAAGGAATTCAGAAAGACAATCCCGATTTTCAGATTTTGTCCCGGGAAAAACTACCGTACGCGCAGCATGTAATGGCAAATGAAACCATTTGCCAAAGCCGTTTGAGCACGTAAGTGAGCTGGTCGCAGGTCCCCGGCGTTTGCCAAGTTACACCAAGTACGCTTTGTAACCGACCTAGGTGTGACCGACAGTACCTTGGTTTGAAAATCTCCCACGCCTTTATATAGTCCACCGCGGGTCCTTTTTGTGTCACTACGGTCTGCTGCTTCATCCCAATTCATCCCATTGGCAACGGCCAACGATCAAGGTGCGTGTGATGCGCCTATCACTTTTGATTTTGCTTGGCGAGCATCATCCCGCTTGGCGAGCATGCCCCTGCTAGGACATTTAAGCTGCGACCAATGACTCTAATGGTGTTCCCCCTCCCCCCCTTCTACATGTTGCAGTCCCGCACCAATGCTTTCGAGAAACTCGCAAAGAAGAAGGCCAGCCGTCATGAAGCTCGCCCCCGAGGCTCAGAGCTCCCAGCCACCAATATCGAGCTTCTTTAAGCGGGCTACACCAGGCAACTTGGTGCGAGAACAAGTCATCACAGCTGCGAGGAAGGAGGCAGAGGCCCAGAGGATGGCCACCTTGGCTGCAGCCGCAGGGCAGGCTGAAGCGGACAAGCTATTGGCCAGTCGCAATCGCTAGAGGACGGCCAACTCCTTGTTTCTCTTAATATGGCGTGCTTATTGCACAGACTACGGCTTCCCATACGACGTGCATATGGAACACAGTCACAACTGTTTCTGCCATGGCGTGCTTATTGCACATACAACAGCTTTACTCACGACGTGCCTGTGTCACACTGTTACCATTGTTTTTGTTATGGCTTGCTTATTGCACAGACTACGGCTTTACCCACAACGTGCCTATGGCACACTGATACCACTGATTCTCTTATGGCTTGCTTACTGCACACACTACGGCGTTACCCTCGACGTGCCGGTGGCACACTTTTACCACTGTTTCTCTTAATATGGCGTGCTTATTGCACAGACTACGGCTTCCCATACGACGTGCATATGGAACACAGTCACAACTGTTTCTGACATGGCGTGCTTATTGCACATACAACAGCTTTACTCACGACGTGCCTGTGGCACACTGTTACCAATGCTTCTCTTATGGCGTGCTTATTGCACAGACTACGGCTTTACCAAGGACGTGCCATGGCACACTTTTACCATTGTTTCTCTTACGTCTTGCTTATTGCACAGACTACGGCTTCACCAAGGACGTTCCTATGGCACACTGTTACCATTGTTTTTGTTATGGCTTGCTTATTGCACAGACTACGGCTTTACCCACAACGTGCCTATGGCACACTGATACCACTGATTCTCTTATGGCTTGCTTACTGCACACACTACGGCTTTACCCTCGACGTGCCGGTGGCACACTTTTACCACTGTTTCTCTTAATATGGCGTGCTTATTGCACAGACTACGGCTTCCCATACGACGTGCCTATGGAACACAGTCACAACTGCTTCTGCCATGGCGTGCTTATTGCACATACAACAGCTTTACTCACGACGTGCCTGTGGCACACTGTTACCATTGCTTCTCTTATGGCGTGCTTATTGCACAGACTACGGCTTTACCAAGGACGTGCCATGGCACAATTTTACCATCGTTTCTCTTTCGTCTTGCTTATTGCACAGACTACGGCTTCACCAAGGACGTGCCTATGGCACACTGTTACCACTGTTTTTGTTATGGCTTGCTCATTGCACAGACTACCGCTTTACCCACAACGGGCCTATGGCACACTGATACCACTGTTTCTCTTATGGCTTGCTTACTGCACACACTACGGCGCTACCCTCGACGTGCCGGTGGCACACTTTTACCACTGTTTCTCTTAATATGGCGTGCTTATTGCACAGACTACGGCTTCCCATACGACGTGCATATGGAACACAGTCACAACTGTTTCTGCCATGGCGTGCTTATTGCACATACAACAGCGTTACTCACGACGTGCCTGTGGCACACTGTTACCATTGCTTCTCTTATGGCGTGCTTATTGCACAGACTACGGCTTCACCAATGAATAAGCATGCCAGTTATGCACCACAACTCGGTTGCAAGGGGTGTAGCTTTTCACGTAGAGGGTGTGACTCTTGCAAGAAATGATTTGTTTGTTATGATTTAATCATTGTTCTGATTTAATAAATGGCTGATTAAATTGTTGTTCTGGTTTAATTGTGGTTCTGATTTAATTGTGTGTGTGTGTGTTCTAATTGTTGTTCTGATTTAATTGTGGTTCCTTGCCCCAGTTAGGGATCTGATGTAATTCATTATTCAAAGATGTGATGTAAATCATTGATTCCAGACTTAATTGATTCCAGAATCTTGATTCCAGACCGGTATCTTTTTCAAGCCACGCACCTGCATGTAAACATGGAAGGTACGTTACAAAGGCAAATTGCTATTTGCCAAACTTTTCTAGGTCTAAAATTGAGCCAGATCAGCCCATACCATTTGCCAAGTTACTTTTGCCACACATTTGTGATCCACGATTTTAGGTAAAAAGGGACATCTGCCAACTTTAATTCTTGCCATTACTTGTTGCGCGTACGGTATATCATGCTATCAAAACGAAATACCCATCTCATGTTATTTCTCATCAGGTCATGAAAGATTATCTCAAAAGTCGAGAACTATCGCAGATTTATAAAATACCCGTCAATAAATATGAATTTAAAATAACTGGACCACCTCGTAGTTTTTAGATGGACGTTGTATTACTCCCCGATTACAAAAAGGTGAATGGTGGAATCTATCAATTTCTAATGCTGATCGATATACAGTCCCGTAAAATATTCATGTTTCCGTTGAAATCTGGTAAAATGAATGATGTTCTTGATGCTTACGAAGAATTTATTGTTGATGCGGACAACGACTCGGATATTAAAATAAAATTTGTTCAGGGAGATAAATTCTTCGCTTCAAATATATTTAAAGCATATAACGATGAATTAGGAATCGGACTGTTGACCGGGGTGGCTGAAGATGATCATATGACTGGAATCGGCGGGGACAGATTAGGAATTGTGGATAGAGCAACGACTATTAATAATATGTTAAAAAAAATATGATTCAACACAATGACGTTGTCTGGACGAAATGGTATTCCGCGGTGATAGATATGTATAATGATTATTTTCACAAGATCCTTAATGCAACGCCGAACGAAGTATATGGTGATATTGATTTCGCCGAAGCTCAACATAGGAATAATATTCGACAGAACGTGGAGGTTGACAGAAAAGTTGAATATGATATACAATACGGATTTTATTATCTAAGAAACGATTCCAGAAAGAGTAACCGTCATGGTCTATAGAGTTATATAAAATAATCGATAAAAAGGGATTCAATTATAAGATTGCGAATTCAAACGGAAAGTCACTGCAAAGACTCTATA
>JACBWV010000099.1:12958547-12998547 GCA_013435795.1 Chlamydomonas sp. ICE-L | reverse complement strand
AGAACCCCCGCCCTTCCTAGGCCTCACGTCGGCCAGCTCCTCGACAAGGGACGCTCAAAGGCTTGGATATGCAAAGAGCTTGGGCTTTCCAGGGTTACTGTAAACAGGTGGACCAACGAGTCCCTGACCCATGCCCGGAACATGGCCGACAAACACCATTCGGGCCGGCCGAAAAAGCTAAATCCAGCTAAAGTCAGCAAGATCCAGAAGATGACTAGGCCTGGCCTCACAGCCACAGCACCTTCACTATGGCTGAAGAATCAAGGGCAAGTGAACATCAGCAGGCAGAGGATGGCTCGGATCTAGAGCTCTGGAAAACGCCCACTGTTTGGAGGACTCTGGCCAAATGTGGCTGGACGAATCAAAACACCCAAACATGGATAACTATTGCAGTACTAAGCCAATAGTAATAAAAAACAAGTGTTGTGGAATCCCCTTGACTTCAGGAACACGTTTCCGAAATAGCAATTGCAATTGTAAAATGCATTACTGTCCTGCAAGCAATACAGTACTGCCTAACTAGCAGGGTTTAGGGTTAGTACTTCATGGTTTTGGGGTACAGCTAGTGGTCCATATTTTTAAACCATTGGTTAATGCCAAGGAGTAATTGGGGGACCTTTGTGATGATATATAAGATATAAATTGGGGGCAAATATAAGGTTGTGTGGTGGTGAAGTACACCCCCCCAACTTTGTGCCCCCACCCCTATAGAGCCCCCATAGGGGTGTCCAAAGTAATAATACATCTATTGCTATCTATCACACCCCCAACATCTTGATTAATTAATCAGATTTCCCTATGATACTTATCTATGTCTCCTTTGTAGGGTATGTAGTGCTCTGGTTCGTAGCACATGTATGCCAGCCTTTTGCTAGGGGGGCCCTCCGACTTTTATGACATTTCCATGTGGTACAAAAGTTGGTACCCCGATATTATTTTGTTATATTTCTGTAACACACATTTTGTCCACCCCTTCAGTTAAAAACTGTATTGCTATGTAAGGCCTTTTTGGTCCAAGGTTCATTAGTTTGAAGAGTTTGGCCCTGCAGATTTTACATCACCCACCCCCTCTCACACTCACACACACTTTGTGACTAGCCACAAAAAATGGCACCACCAACCAGTAAGTGGTAAGACACAACTGAGCAAGACACGAGTGAACAAGCTAGCCCCACCTAACATGAAAAGACAGTGGTCAAGAGAAAAAAGACGAATCCTGTATTTTCCCCAGATTTAAAAGTTGTAAACCCTAAAAACTAGCAGCACCCCTAGTAAACAGCCCACTCACATTTATGCTACCACCCCAACAACCCAACCTAGATATAGGGTTCCCCTATCCAGACCCGGAAGCTTGGACCCTAGGGTCTGAGTGCCAAGGATATGGGAGCATCCCAAAGCCATATAATAGTTGCTTAGTTACTTATGGACGCTTGACTGATAACTTTTGGACACCCCTATGTGGAAAGTAATAGGGGGCGGGGGGCGGCAGACCAACTTTGGCCAACATGGCTTGTAGATCAACAGTAAACGTGTTTCTGGTACTTCAAAGCCGGGATGGGATGCCCAAATTCCAACGGTCGAATTGAAGATGAGGTACCTCGCATCTAGTTTGCTGCAATTCTGCCTTTGACTAATGTATGTACACTATTATCAGGAAAATGAGAACCCCCGCCCTTCCTAGGCCTCACGTCGGCCAGCTCCTCGACAAGGGACGCTCAAAGGCTTGGATATGCAAAGAGCTTGGACTTTCCAGGGTTACTGTAAACAGGTGGACCAACGAGTCCCTGACCCATGCCCGGAACATGGCCGACAAACACCATTCGGGCCGGCCGAAAAAGCTAAATCCAGCTAAAGTCAGCAAGATCCAGAAGATGACTAGGCCTGGCCTCACAGCCACAGCACCTTCACTATGGCTGAAGAATCAAGGGCAAGTGAACATCAGCAGGCAGAGGATGGCTCGGATCTAGAGCTCTGGAAAACGCCCACTGTTTGGAGGACTCTGGCCAAATGTGGCTGGACGAATTAAAACACCCAAACATGGATAACTATTGCAGTACTAAGCCAATAGTAATAAAAAACAAGTGTTGTGGAATCCCCTTGACTTCAGGAACACGTTTCCGAAATAGCTGCAATTGTATAATGCATTACTGTCCTGCAAGCAATACAGTACTGCCTGACTAGCAGGGTTTAGGGTTAGTACTTCATGGTTTTGGGGTACAGCTAGTGGTCCATATTTTTAAACCATTGGTTAATGCCAATGAGTAATTGGGGGACCTTTGTGATGATATATAAGATATAATTGGGGGCAAATATAAGGTTGTGTGGTGGTGAAGTACACCCCCCCAACTTTGTGCCCCCCACCCCTATAGAGCCCCCATAGGGGTGTCCAAAGTAATAATACATCTATTGCTATCTATCACACCCCCAACATCTTGATGAATTAATCAGATTTCCCTATGATACTTATCTATGTCTCCTTTGTAGGGTTTGTAGTGCTCTGGTTTGTAGCACATGTATGCCAGCCTTTTGCTAGGGGGGCCCTCCGACTTTTATGACATTTCCATGTGGTACAAAAGTTGGTACCCCGATATTATTTTGTTCTATTTCTGTAACACACATTCTATCCACCCCTTCAGTTAAAAACTGTATTGCTATGTAAGGCCTTTTTGGTCCAAGGTTCATTAGTTTGAAGAGTTTGGCCCTGCAGATTTTACATCACCCACCCCCTCTCACACTCACACACACTTTGTGACTAGCCACAAAAAATAGCACCACCAACCAGTAAGTGGTAAGACACAACTGAGCAAGACACGAGTGAACAAGCTAGCCCCACCTAACATGAAAAGACAGTGGTCAAGAGAAAAAAGACGAATCCTGTATTTTCCCCAGATTTAAAAGTTGTAAACCCTAAAAACTAGCAGCACCCCTAGTAAACAGCCCACTCACATTTATGCTACCACCCAACAACCCAACCTAGATATAGGGTTCCCCTATCCAGACCCGGAAGCTTGGACCCTAGGGTCTGAGTGCCAAGGATATGGGAGCATCCCAAAGCCATATAATAGTTGCTTAGTTACTTATGGACGCTTGACTGATAACTTTTGGACACCCCTATGTGGAAAGTAATAGGGGGCGGGGGGCGGCAGACCAACTTTGGCCAACATGGCTTGTAGATCAACAGTAAACGTGTTTCTGGTACTTCAAAGCCGGGATGGGATGCCCAAATTCCAACGGTCGAATTGAAGATGAGGTACCTCGCATCTAGTTTGCTGCAATTCTGCCTTTGACTAATGTATGTACACTATTATCAGGAAAATGAGAACCCCCGCCCTTCCTAGGCCTCACGTCGGCCAGCTCCTCGACAAGGGACGCTCAAAGGCTTGGATATGCAAAGAGCTTGGACTTTCCAGGGTTACTGTAAACAGGTGGACCAACGAGTCCCTGACCCATGCCCGGAACATGGCCGACAAACACCATTCGGGCCGGCCGAAAAAGCTAAATCCAGCTAAAGTCAGCAAGATCCAGAAGATGACTAGGCCTGGCCTCACAGCCACAGCACCTTCACTATGGCTGAAGAATCAAGGGCAAGTGAACATCAGCAGGCAGAGGATGGCTCGGATCTAGAGCTCTGGAAAACGCCCACTGTTTGGAGGACTCTGGCCAAATGTGGCTGGACGAATTAAAACACCCAAACATGGATAACTATTGCAGTACTAAGCCAATAGTAATAAAAAACAAGTGTTGTGGAATCCCCTTGACTTCAGGAACACGTTTCCGAAATAGCTGCAATTGTATAATGCATTACTGTCCTGCAAGCAATACAGTACTGCCTGACTAGCAGGGTTTAGGGTTAGTACTTCATGGTTTTGGGGTACAGCTAGTGGTCCATATTTTTAAACCATTGGTTAATGCCAATGAGTAATTGGGGGACCTTTGTGATGATATATAAGATATAATTGGGGGCAAATATAAGGTTGTGTGGTGGTGAAGTACACCCCCCCAACTTTGTGCCCCCCACCCCTATAGAGCCCCCATAGGGGTGTCCAAAGTAATAATACATCTATTGCTATCTATCACACCCCCAACATCTTGATGAATTAATCAGATTTCCCTATGATACTTATCTATGTCTCCTTTGTAGGGTTTGTAGTGCTCTGGCTCGTAGCACATGTATGCCAGCCTTTTGCTAGGGGGGCCCTCCGACTTTTATGACATTTCCATGTGGTACAAAAGTTGGTACCCCGATATTATTTTGTTATATTTCTGTAACACACATTTTGTCCACCCCTTCAGTTAAAAACTGTATTGCTATGTAAGGCCTTTTTGGTCCAAGGTTCATTAGTTTGAAGAGTTTGGCCCTGCAGATTTTACATCACCCACCCCCTCTCACACTCACACACACTTTGTGACTAGCCACAAAAAATGGCACCACCAACCAGTAAGTGGTAAGACACAACTGAGCAAGACACGAGTGAACAAGCTAGCCCCACCTAACATGAAAAGACAGTGGTCAAGAGAAAAAAGACGAATCCTGTATTTTCCCCAGATTTAAAAGTTGTAAACCCTAAAAACTAGCAGCACCCCTAGTAAACAGCCCACTCACATTTATGCTACCACCCAACAACCCAACCTAGATATAGGGTTCCCCTATCCAGACCCGGAAGCTTGGACCCTAGGGTCTGAGTGCCAAGGATATGGGAGCATCCCAAAGCCATATAATAGTTGCTTAGTTACTTATGGACGCTTGACTGATAACTTTTGGACACCCCTATGTGGAAAGTAATAGGGGGCGGGGGGCGGCAGACCAACTTTGGCCAACATGGCTTGTAGATCAACAGTAAACGTGTTTCTGGTACTTCAAAGCCGGGATGGGATGCCCAAATTCCAACGGTCGAATTGAAGATGAGGTACCTCGCATCTAGTTTGCTGCAATTCTGCCTTTGACTAATGTATGTACACTATTATCAGGAAAATGAGAACCCCCGCCCTTCCTAGGCCTCACGTCGGCCAGCTCCTCGACAAGGGACGCTCAAAGGCTTGGATATGCAAAGAGCTTGGGCTTTCCAGGGTTACTGTAAACAGGTGGACCAACGAGTCCCTGACCCATGCCCGGAACATGGCCGACAAACACCATTCGGGCCGGCCGAAAAAGCTAAATCCAGCTAAAGTCAGCAAGATCCAGAAGATGACTAGGCCTGGCCTCACAGCCACAGCACCTTCACTATGGCTGAAGAATCAAGGGCAAGTGAACATCAGCAGGCAGAGGATGGCTCGGATCTAGAGCTCTGGAAAACGCCCACTGTTTGGAGGACTCTGGCCAAATGTGGCTGGACGAATCAAAACACCCAAACATGGATAACTATTGCAGTACTAAGCCAATAGTAATAAAAAACAAGTGTTGTGGAATCCCCTTGACTTCAGGAACACGTTTCCGAAATAGCAATTGCAATTGTAAAATGCATTACTGTCCTGCAAGCAATACAGTACTGCCTAACTAGCAGGGTTTAGGGTTAGTACTTCATGGTTTTGGGGTACAGCTAGTGGTCCATATTTTTAAACCATTGGTTAATGCCAAGGAGTAATTGGGGGACCTTTGTGATGATATATAAGATATAAATTGGGGGCAAATATAAGGTTGTGTGGTGGTGAAGTACACCCCCCCAACTTTGTGCCCCCCACCCCTATAGAGCCCCCATAGGGGTGTCCAAAGTAATAATACATCTATTGCTATCTATCACACCCCCAACATCTTGATTAATTAATCAGATTTCCCTATGATACTTATCTATGTCTCCTTTGTAGGGTATGTAGTGCTCTGGTTCGTAGCACATGTATGCCAGCCTTTTGCTAGGGGGGCCCTCCGACTTTTATGACATTTCCATGTGGTACAAAAGTTGGTACCCCGATATTATTTTGTTATATTTCTGTAACACACATTTTGTCCACCCCTTCAGTTAAAAACTGTATTGCTATGTAAGGCCTTTTTGGTCCAAGGTTCATTAGTTTGAAGAGTTTGGCCCTGCAGATTTTACATCACCCACCCCCTCTCACACTCACACACACTTTGTGACTAGCCACAAAAAATGGCACCACCAACCAGTAAGTGGTAAGACACAACTGAGCAAGACACGAGTGAACAAGCTAGCCCCACCTAACATGAAAAGACAGTGGTCAAGAGAAAAAAGACGAATCCTGTATTTTCCCCAGATTTAAAAGTTGTAAACCCTAAAAACTAGCAGCACCCCTAGTAAACAGCCCACTCACATTTATGCTACCACCCAACAACCCAACCTAGATATAGGGTTCCCCTATCCAGACCCGGAAGCTTGGACCCTAGGGTCTGAGTGCCAAGGATATGGGAGCATCCCAAAGCCATATAATAGTTGCTTAGTTACTTATGGACGCTTGACTGATAACTTTTGGACACCCCTATGTGGAAAGTAATAGGGGGCGGGGGGCGGCAGACCAACTTTGGCCAACATGGCTTGTAGATCAACAGTAAACGTGTTTCTGGTACTTCAAAGCCGGGATGGGATGCCCAAATTCCAACGGTCGAATTGAAGATGAGGTACCTCGCATCTAGTTTGCTGCAATTCTGCCTTTGACTAATGTATGTACACTATTATCAGGAAAATGAGAACCCCCGCCCTTCCTAGGCCTCACGTCGGCCAGCTCCTCGACAAGGGACGCTCAAAGGCTTGGATATGCAAAGAGCTTGGACTTTCCAGGGTTACTGTAAACAGGTGGACCAACGAGTCCCTGACCCATGCCCGGAACATGGCCGACAAACACCATTCGGGCCGGCCGAAAAAGCTAAATCCAGCTAAAGTCAGCAAGATCCAGAAGATGACTAGGCCTGGCCTCACAGCCACAGCACCTTCACTATGGCTGAAGAATCAAGGGCAAGTGAACATCAGCAGGCAGAGGATGGCTCGGATCTAGAGCTCTGGAAAACGCCCACTGTTTGGAGGACTCTGGCCAAATGTGGCTGGACGAATCAAAACACCCAAACATGGATAACTATTGCAGTACTAAGCCAATAGTAATAAAAAACAAGTGTTGTGGAATCCCCTTGACTTCAGGAACACGTTTCCGAAATAGCTGCAATTGTATAATGCATTACTGTCCTGCAAGCAATACAGTACTGCCTGACTAGCAGGGTTTAGGGTTAGTACTTCATGGTTTTGGGGTACAGCTAGTGGTCCATATTTTTAAACCATTGGTTAATGCCAAGGAGTAATTGGGGGACCTTTGTGATGATATATAAGATATAAATTGGGGGCAAATATAAGGTTGTGTGGTGGTGAAGTACACCCCCCCAACTTTGTGCCCCCCACCCCTATAGAGCCCCCATAGGGGTGTCCAAAGTAATAATACATCTATTGCTATCTATCACACCCCAACATCTTGATTAATTAATCAGATTTCCCTATGATACTTATCTATGTCTCCTTTGTAGGGTATGTAGTGCTCTGGTTCGTAGCACATGTATGCCAGCCTTTTGCTAGGGGGGCCCTCCGACTTTTATGACATTTCCATGTGGTACAAAAGTTGGTACCCTGATATTATTTTGTTATATTTCTGTAACACACATTTTGTCCACCCCTTCAGTTAAAAACTGTATTGCTATGTAAGGCCTTTGTGGTCCAAGGTTCATTAGTTTGAAGAGTTTGGCCCTGCAGATTTTACATCACCCACCCCCTCTCACACTCACACACACTTTGTGACTAGCCACAAAAAATGGCACCACCAACCAGTAAGTGGTAAGACACAACTGAGCAAGACACGAGTGAACAAGCTAGCCCCACCTAACATAAAAAGACAGTGGTCAAGAGAAAAAAGACGAATCCTGTATTTTCCCCAGATTTAAAAGTTGTAAACCCTAAAAACTAGCAGCACCCCTAGTAAACAGCCCACTCACATTTAT
This sequence comes from Chlamydomonas sp. ICE-L, assembly GCA_013435795.1. Taxonomy (NCBI): domain Eukaryota; kingdom Viridiplantae; phylum Chlorophyta; class Chlorophyceae; order Chlamydomonadales; family Chlamydomonadaceae; genus Chlamydomonas; species Chlamydomonas sp. ICE-L. The sequence continues at coordinate 12,990,620 of JACBWV010000099.1, read as the reverse complement.
GCTACCACCCAACAACCCAACCTAGATATAGGGTTCCCCTATCCAGACCCGGAAGCTTGGACCCTAGGGTCTGAGTGCCAAGGATATGGGAGCATCCCAAAGCCATATAATAGTTGCTTAGTTACTTATGGACGCAACACTCTCTGTACCGATAGTTCTCTAAGGGAGTACATAAGTAGTCACCAAGTCATAAAACGCGTGAGAGCACCGCAATTCATGCTGATACTCCACCTATGACGCAGGTGACATACAATACTACTACTCCACCTATGGCACTGGGGACATAGAACTATATGTAACAGATTAAAAAAAAATCAAAGAACTCCGAATGTCGAGAGAAATTCAAATGAAACCCAAAGGGTTAAAGGAAGGAATGAAACAAGGCAAAAACAAAATTTTGCCAAGCTAGAAAAGGATGAAAAACCGAATATCAAAGATGGGTAACAACGGTATAGAAAACCCGATCCGGGAATAGGAACCTAATGCCAAACAATGATAACCAAAGAAACCGATGTAACCAGAAAAAAAATGACCCTAAGGAGAAGCGGTCATTCCAAGCATTCGGACAAACCGCCAGAACACAGCAGGATCAAGGGGCTTGGTGAAAAGGGCAGCACAGTTGTCCTTAGTGTTAACATAGGCAACATCCAGTTGGCCATCCTCCACCAGCTCCTTGATGTAGTGATGAATAACATCAATGTGCTTGCTGCGAGGGAGCACCTGCCAGTCATTGGCCCAACTCAGAGACCCCAAGTTGTCACCCTGAATGGTAACCAGGTCACAAGGCAGACCCAGATCCACCCTCAACTTCTTCAACCACTGCACCTCCCTGTCAGTCTGAGACAGGGCCTGATACTCAGCCTCACTAGAGCTAATGGCAACAGTGGGCTGCCTCTTGCTCATCCAGTTCACTATGCACCCACCAGCAAGCACAGCATAGCCAGTCTGAGACCTCCTGTCAGACCCATCATCAGCAAAGGATGAGTCACTAAAGACAGTAAAAGATAATTCAGGGCTGTGGGTGTAAGTGAGTCCCAGGTAAGAATGTGACCTTGTCAGCATGAATTGCGGTGCTCTCAAGCGTTTTATGACTTGGTGACTACTTATGTACTCCCTTAGAACTATCGGCCCTGATAGCTTCCCATAGTGATAGCTTCCCGTAGAACTGAGTCATCCTTTAGTGACTCAGTGTCAGCTTCCTATTGACTGCCTGTCTCTCTGTGTCTTATCGGTCTCTCCCTGACATGTCCAGTGTTAAACGGTGTCAGGGTGACAAGATCCGGGCTTAGGGTCTATTCAGGTTACAGGCATCCACTTCGCCCACCGCTGGTGTCCTTTAGTGTACGTCCTTGCTTGTAACGTTATTCTCGTCTCTGTGTATAGATTGGCGCGTCTGTCTCCGCTGCATACATCTCTGTCCACTCTTAGAAGTGCTTAATAGCTGATAGGTTCTGGGCTTCATCTCGATCTACCACTGCTTTATAATGCAACTTCCGCGTGGGCCTCCTGCCGGCTTCGAAAAGCTAACCCCACAGAATGGTTTGTCTTGGTCGCGCGGTATGGAGAGCGTCATTGTATCCAATGGCTGCGACCGCATTCTTCCGTTCAAGACTCGTGTTCCCACTGATTGGCTTGATGATTGCGCGCCAGCGGCCTCTGCTGCCTTAGATGAGTCTCCTTCCGCCATCATGGAAGACATCCCCCCCTACCAAACCTCCATTTCTCTCCCTCCTTCTCCTCTTGTCCAACGCCTCCTTCCTGAGGTAGAGGATATTCTGATGCGTCTATGCTGCGTCTCGACTCAGATCATCAAATACAAGTCTTCTCCTCCGCCTCTTGATGCCCGTTTTGAGTATGACAATGCTGATCTGGCTCGCCATAAGCATGAAGATGGCTACTACACTGAGGATGACGATGACGACGAAGAGGAAGACCTACAGAGTGCGCGGAGTGGTGACTTCGGTGGAGTCACACCTTCCACTGCCACTCGTGTTTTTGAGTCTCCGGTGTTTGAGCACCAGTCGGCTCCTCCTCCTCCTCCTCCTCCTGTCTACAAGCCTCCGACTGCTCCTCCGCATCCACCTGCGGTACCTGAGTTGGCTATGCCGACTTTGCTGAGAAGCTCGTCACTTGGTCCTTTGATTCCTCCCCTCCCCTTTGTTCGCAACCCTTCTGAGCGAGCTCTGGCTGGCTACCACACGCGGTCTCGTGAGACTGCTGCTGCTGCCTCGAGTGTCCACAGCGATGCTGCTGGCCCCTCCCTGAATCCACCTCCACCTCCACCGGTGGAGCAGCCTCCTGCCCCTTCTCCTTTTCCTCCCCCCCTGCCCTACTACCCGAATCGCTCGCTGGGATGCTTATCCTGGGAGCACCTGCTTGATGGCTCCACACCTTCGCGCATGGATGTGCGGAGTTGCCGCCAAATTCGCAAGGCGCAGAAAGCTGGTGACTCCTTGGACCGCACTTTGTACGGTAGGATGGATCAGGCTGCCACTCGGGCTAATCTAGATACGAAGGGGCGGGCTAGGCGAGTGATGGTGTTCTCTGAGTTGGGTCATGCATGCCGTGCTTATCTGGGGCCTGTGCAGGCAGGGATTGACTACCCCCCTCCTGGTGGTGCTACCTTTGGTGGATTGGGAGTTCGAAATGCAAATCTACGCAAGTACCAGTTTGCCAAAGTTCCTCTCAGCTTTGTACCTCCTAGGCCAGATTTTGAGCTACTCGTAAATGTTGCGAGTTCTTTGGATGAGATTGAGAACCTTGATGACCAGCGTGCATATGATGCTGGCATCGCTGCCGAGTACTTTCTGTCGGTTCGCGCTATGTATGATGCCACGCCGTTTTCGCCTGTTGCCTCACCACCTGCCTCTCCTAGTCAGACTCGTGTAGATCGTGCACTGTTAGGATTTAGTACCCTGCCCCTTGCACGCCAGGAGTTCATGTGTCTCACCATGATGCTCGCGCACATGACGGAACCGATGGTACAGGTGTATCAGGATTTTGCTACACCTCGCGATATCTTACTGCATATCAAGAGGCAGCATTCTGATGCCCTTGCTGCTCGGGTTCCCCTCATGCTTGTTGAGCTTCGTAATGTGACAATGAACAACTCTGAACCCGTGAATGTGTTCTTTCGCAGGGTGCGGCAGTTGTGCACTGATCTTTGCAGTGCGGGATACCCGCAGCCGCAGCGTCACGCGATGCACACTATAATCAATGGCATCACTCACCCTCGATTCGATTCGCTGCGCCTCCAGTTTGGCTTTGAGTTGTACCAGAACAAGACCGTAGACTACTGGTCTTGTCTTGATGCTTATAGATCGTTAGATTTCTTAAATGTGTCTCTCCCCAGGTCTGATCCAAGGCATCCTGGCTGGTCCCGCGACCCTCCCCAGATCCCTGCTAATGCTGCTTTCCAGCGGGGCAAGGGATCTGGTTCTCAGAGTTCCGGGGGCACCAAGAGGCGCTTGGATTGCACTTGGGGACCCTGTCGTTCGAAAACGAGCCACTCGGAAGACCGCTGCTTTACACAGTATCCGGAACTCAGAAAGGCCAAGGGACGTGCACCTGGTTCTGAACCGGTGCCCGTAGCTTTGGCCCTTCCAGGGTCGCTTACACGTAAGCAGCAGTCGTCCTTGCAGGCTCAGATCGATGGGTACGCCATTTCAAAGAACTAGGAGGTAAGCTCTGTCCTATTCTCTTGCACGACTAAGTTCTCAAACATTTGCAGCCCAAGTCTTTCTGAAGGTATCTGGCATGTGGACTCGGGAGCTGGGATGTCAATCACAGGTGATAGGTCGTTGTTCACTGTGTTTGAATCCTCTGCTGTTGGGCCTGCAGTTCGATTTGCTGATGGGGTGATTCAACGGTCAGAGGGTATGGGGTCCATTGTGTTATGTAGTGATTGGTTACCAACATCAATCACCTTAACCAATGTTCTATACATACCCCACTGTCCAGTAAATCTCCTGTCCGTAAATGCTGTAGCTCATTCCCTCCACTGCAAGATTGCTTTTGATAGTATTAGTTGTACTGCCACTCAGGGCTCTTCTGTGCTCTGGTCCTTTCCTGCTTCCAGTGATGGTGTGTATAAGTTTGCATGTAGGCCTTGTCACACCTCCAGTCGTTGTTTGAGGGTTGCTGAATATTATCCAGCTTTTGCACTTGATGTTGATGAGGACGGTGGAGTTATTATCCCTACCACTTCTGCATGGTTGTGGCATAGGCGACTGGGTCATCCCGGTTATGATGCCTTGCACAACCTTGTCAAGCGTGGTATGGTTAAGAACTTACCCCTCAGCCTTCATCAAGTACAAAAGATGGGTAAGATCCCATGTGATGCTTGTCAAAAGGCTAAGGGAAAGCGTCTCCCTTTTCCTAAAGAAAGCATGACTGAGGTCCTTGCACCCCTCCAACGCCTTCACTTGGATATCATGGGACCGGTTCATATTAGGGGTCTTCGTGGGGAGTTTTATATCTTGTGCCTTGTAGACCAATTCTCTGGCTATGCTGAGGTATTGTGCTTGAGGACCAAGGATGAAGCTCCCTTAGCAGTCCAGACTATCATCCTCAGATGGTCAAATCAGCTGCAGGGGTTTGCCTTTAAGTGTCTGAGATCTGACAGGGCTAAAGAGTTTATAGTTAAATGGTTCGAGGATTGGTTAGAATCGGTTGGGGCAGTACATGAGTTGTCTTTGGCATACACTGCACAGCAGAATGCAACTGTGGAAAGGTATAATGGGGTCCTTCAGAATATAGCTAGGAATATCCACTTGGAGTCTAAGCTTACTAAGTCCTTTTGGCCCTATGCCTTCCTGGCTGCTTGTTACCTTAGAAACCGTCTGCCTAACCAGGGACGCAAGACACCCTTTGAGTTGTTTTATGGGGTGAAACCTGATGTGTCGTTATTACGTGTGTTTGGATGCCCCTGCTATGTTACTCTAGTCAATGGGAAGAAACGTAATAAGCTAGACGAAAGGGCGTTATCTGGTAGACTGGTTGGGTATTCTCTGGTGAGTAAGGGTTATTTTGTTTGGGTTCCTAAGTTGCGCCAGGTAGTAGAGAGTCGTGATGTACTCTTCTATGAGCAGTTTGATCATAACTGCATTCCTGGGCTAACTCCCTATGATGGGTCGCCATATGTCTCTAGCATCCCTGCCGCCATCAACGGACACATGCCTGTGGTTGCGGTTGATTCCCTAGACCCTTTGTCTTCCCCAATTGTTGACCACTGTCCTGGCCATAGGATGACTCTGCGACCTAGGTCGGGGGCCAGTGGTACTGTTTTGCGTGAGAACACACTGGGCGGGCGAGTTTTCTGCGGCTCCTACGGACAAAATCTTAGCCGAATCTCAAGGGGTCGCCAGGCCCTCCTCTGCGTCACATTCCGTCGGTGAAGTCGTTGGATTTACACCAACTCAGACCATAGTGGACCCTTTGTTAGATCCATTGCCTACTAGTCATCATACTCCCATCATCACTGATAGCTCGATGGAGTTGGTGAACGCTTCACCTCCTGCCGTCTCTGATAGATTACTCAGGAGTCCGGGTGATGATGTAGCCGTTGCAGATGATGCAAGTGATGATCTTGAACCGTGGTCAGGCTCCGATACTGCGTATGGCTGGGGTGTTCCGGTCGACCCAGGCTTCGTTGATTTAGAGGCAAAGAAGGCCGGCCCTGTTCAACCAGGCAGTAGTTCTGCACTGGGGGCTTTACTAATGGTTACTGCTGATACTGCTGATACCCCCGCTGCCCATGTACAAGTAAACTGCTTGTACGTGGGAGCATCTGTTGCATCCACCACTGAACTGACCTACAAAGCTGCCATGTTGCATACCAACCCTGACAGGGATCAATGGCTTCTTGCCATGAAGGATGAGATGGCTTCCCTTCATGCCCATGGTACATGGGTTCTCACTCCACAGCCTCGTAAGCAGAAGATCCTGTCTGGCAGGTGGTTATTTGTGAAGAAGATTGGTGTTGATGGTACTATACGCTTCAAGGCACGTTTTGTGGTCCGTGGTTTTCTGCAGCGTCCTGGGCTGGATTTTCATGATGTATATGCCCCTGTCTCCTCCAAAGCAGGTCTTAGGGTGCTCCTGGCTGCCATCACTCATAGGAAGATGTTTGTTCGGCAGCTAGACATCAAGACTGCATTCCTAAATGCCAAGCTGGAGCCTGGTCTGGACCTGTACTGCCACCAGCCTGAGGGCTTTAGGCACCTTGGTCCTAACGGTGTTCCACTTGTCTGAAAACTGATCAAGTCCCTTTATGGATTGAAGCAAGCACCCAGAGCTTGGAGTAGGGATGTCAAGCGGGTTCTGGTTGCTCATGGCTTTACTATGTGCAAGGCAGAACCTGCTCTGTACTTTAGGAAGGATTCTGATGGTGAATGGAGCTATGTCCTGACCTATGTTGATGACTTTATCTGTGCTTTTAGTGAGCTGGATAGGTATGTGTTGCTGATCCAGGCAATGGAAGCAGCTGGCTGGGAGGTCAAAGAGATGGGTGTTCCAATTCAGTTCCTCTCTTTGGACATGGATGTTACCCTTGACTCTGAAGGCAGGTGTGTTCAGATCAATCTCTCTCAGCACACCTACATTGTTGATCTGGTGGAGCAGTTTGGTCTTACTGCTGCTGCCCCACCCAAGTTTGCTGCTCCCATGGCCAAATCCACTGTTTCTGACGCCCCTGGAGAGCCCCTGCCGTCTAATAGCCAGTACCTCTCTCTTGTAGGTGCTTTGCTATACCTGGCCACTTGCACCAGGCCTGATATTTCCTTTGCTGTTAGCTATTTATCCAGGTTCTCTGCTCACCCTACAGTCCCTCTCTGGGGGGCTGCCAAACGGTTACTCTTGTATTTGAGAACACATTCTCACCTGGGTCTCACTTACACCCACAGCCCTGATTTCACTTTTACTGTCTTTAGTGACTCATCTTATGCTGATGATGGGTCTGACAGGAGATCTCAGACTGGCTTTGCAGTTCTAGCTGGTGGGTGCATTGTTAACTGGATGAGCAAGCGACAGCCTACTGTTGCTATTAGCTCTAGTGAGGCTGAGTATCAGGCCCTGTCCCAGGCTGCCAGGGGGGTCCAATGGTTGAAGAAATTGAGGGTGGATCTGGGTCTGCCTTGTGCTTTGGTTACAATTCAGGGTGACAACTTAGGTTCCCTGAGTTGGGCCACTGACTGGCAGCTTCTGCCTCGCAGCAAGCACATTGATGTTATTCATCACTACATCAAGGAGCTGGTGGAGGATGGCCAACTGGCTGTTGCCTATGTTAACACTGTGGATAACTGTGCTGACCCCTTCACCAAGCCCCTTGATCCTGCTGTGTTCTGGCGGTTTGTCCGTATGCTTGGAATGACCGCTACTTCTTAGGGTCATTTTTTAGTTTTTTGGTTACATACGTTTCTTGTTTTTTGGTTATCATTGTATGGCATTAGGTTCCTATTCCCGGATCGGGTTTTCTATACCGTTGTTACCCGTCATTGATATTCGGTTATCCTCTTTTCTCCCTTGGCACTCTTTGGTATTTTGCCTTGGTCCATTCCTTCATTTACACCCTTTGGGTTACATTTGAAGTTCTCTCGTTTTTTCGGAGTTCTTTAATTTTTTTTTTTTTAATCTGTTACATATAGTTCTATGTCCCCAGTGCCATAGGTGGAGTAGTAGTATTGTATGTCACCTGTGTCATAGGTGGAGTGTCAGCATGAATTGCGGTGCTCTCAAGCGTTTTATGACTTGGTGACTACTTATGTACTCCCTTAGAACTATCGGCCCTGATAGCTTCCCATAGTGATAGCTTCCCGTAGAACTGAGTCATCCTTTAGTGACTCAGTGTCAGCTTCCTATTGACTGCCTGTCTCTCTGTGTCTTATCGATCTCTCCCTGACATGTCCTGTGTTAAACGGTGTCAGGGTGACAAGATCCGGGCTTAGGGTCTATTCAGGTTACAGGCATCCACTTCGCCCACCGCTGGTGTCCTTTAGTGTACGTCCTTGCTTGTAACGTTATTCTCGTCTCTGTGTATAGATTGGCGAGATTCTTTAGGAAAAGGGATACGTTTTCCCTTAGCCTTCTGACAAGCATCACATGGGATCTTAGACAGTTTCTTCACTTGCTTGAGGGTGAGGGGTAAGTTTTTAACCAAACCATCCCTGACGAGCTTGTGCATGGCGTCATAGCCGGGGTGACCCAGCCGCCTATGCCACAGCCATTCAGGGGTGGTAGGGATAACAACTCCACCATCCTCATCAACATCAAGTGCAAAAACTGGATAAGGTTCAGCACGAAAGGAACAGCCACGGGGGAGGGTACAAGGCCTACAGGTAAATTTGTACACACCATCACTAGAGGCAGGAAAAGACCAGAGTACAGAAGAGCCCTGTGTGGCAGTACAACTAAAACTATAAAAAGAAACCTTGCAAACCGCTGCATACATCTCTGTCCACTCTTAGAAGTGCTTAATAGCTGATAGACCTCAAGTACAAGAGCAAACGCTTGGCTGCCCCCCAGAGGGGGACGGTAGGGTGAGCAGAAAACCTGGACAGGTAGCTGACAGCAAAAGAAATATCAGGTCTGGTGCAAGTAGCCAGGTATAGCAAAGCACCCACCAGAGATAGGTACTGGCTATTAGAGGGCAGGGGGTCTCCAGGAGGGTCAGTGACGGTGCACTTGGCCATGGGGGCAGAAAACTTGGGCTTGGCTGCAGCAGTGAGACCAAACTGCTCCACCAGATCAACAATGTAGGAGTGCTGGGAGAGGTTGATCTGAACACACCTGCCATCAGAGTCAAGTGTAACGTTCATGTCCAATGAGAGGAACTGAACCGGTACACCCATCTCCTTGACTTCCCAGCCAACAGCCTCCATAGCCTTGACCAGCAAAGCATAGAAAGCCAGCTCACTAAAAGCACAGACAAAATCATCAACATAGGTCAGGACATAGCTCCACCCACCAAAAGAATCCCTCCTAAAATACAGAGCAGGTTCTGCCTTGCACATAGTAAACCCATGTGCAACCAAAACCCGCTTGACATCCATACTCCAAGCCCTGGGCGCCTGCTTCAAACCATAAAGGGACTTGATCAGTTTGCACACAAGGGGAACACCGTTAGGACCAAGTACCTTGAAGCCCTCAGGCTGGTGGCAGTACAAGTCAAGTCCAGGTTCCAACTTAGCATTCAGAAATGCAGTCTTGATATCCAGCTGCCGAACAAACATTTTTCTATGAGTGATGGCAGCAAGGAGTACTCTCAGACCTGCTTTAGAGGAGACGGGGGCATATACATCATGAAAGTCCAGCCCAGGACGCTGCAGAAAACCACGTACCACAAAACGTGCCTTAAAGCGCACAGAACCATCAACCCCAACCTTCTTCACAAATAACCACCTGCCAGACAGGATCCTCTGCTCAGGAGGCTGTGGCGTGAGTGCCCAAGTACCATGGGCATGCAAGGACGCCATCTCATCCTTCATAGCAAGCAGCCACTGATCCCTGTCAGGGTTGGAAGGAAGCATGGCAGCCTTATAAGTTAGTTCAGATGAGGTGGAAATATATGCCCCCACGTACAAGCAGTTTACATGTACATGAGAAGCATGTGTATCAGCAATATCAGCAGTATCAGGTAGTACAGCCCCCAGTGCAGAACTACTGCCTGGTTGAAATGGGTCGGCTTTCTTTGCCTCTAAATCATTGAATCCTGGGTCGACCGGTACACCCCAGCCATACGCAGTATCAGAGCCAGACCAGTGTTCAAGGTCATCACTCACACTATCGGTAACGGCTACATCGTCGCAATGCCTTGTCCGGTGTAAACCACCAGGGACGACAGGAGGCGAAGGGATCAACAACGCCCGCGAGCCATCCGAACAGGTGGACGGGGGGTGGCGACTATTAGACAGCGGACCTATGACAGGCTCCACTATGACCTGAGGCTGTCCAAATCCTAGAGCTTCACCGACGGAACGTGGCGCAGAGGAGGGCCTGGCGACCCCCTGAGATTCAGGTAAATCGGTGCCTGAAGGAACATCAGAATCCCACCCGCCCAGTACCTTCACACGCAATACAGCACCATCAGCCCCTGACCTGGGTCGCAAATTCATCCCATGACCAGGTCAGCGGTCGACAATTGGGGTTGGTAAAGGGTCTAAGGAATTTCCTGCAGAATCAAGCATGTTACCGTTGATAGCAGCAGGGATGCGAGATACATACCGGGACCCGTCATAAGGGGATAGCCCAGGTATGCAGTTATAGCTGAACTGCTCATAGAAGAGGACATCACGACTCTCTACTACCTGGCGCAACTTAGGAACCCAAACAAAATAACCCTTACTTACCAGGGAATACCCAACCAGTCCACCAGATAACGCCCTTTCGTCTCGCTTGTTGCGTTTCTTCCCATTTACTGAAGTCACATAGCAAGGGCAACCAAACACACGCAACAACGACACATCAGGTACAACCCCAAAGAACAGCTCGTATGGAGTTCTGTCTCCCTGATTGGGCAGCCGATTACGTAGGTAACAAGCACTGAGGAAGGCATAGGGCCAGAAAGACTTAGCTAGTTTAGACTCCAGGTGGATACTCCTAGCTACAGACTGTAAGACCCCATTGTACCTTTCCACAGTTGCGTTCTGCTGAGCAGTGTATACCATCGATAACTCATGCACCGCACCAACCGATTTCAACCAATCCTCGAACCACTTTACCAGAAATTCCTTAGCCCTGTCCGACCTCAGACATTTAAAGGCAAACCCATGTAGCTGAGTCATCCACCTGAGGATGGTAGTTTGAACTGCTAAGGGAGCTTCATCCCTGGATCTCAAGCACAATACCTCAGCATAGCCAGAGTATTGGTCTGTGAGACACAGAATATAAATTCCCCACGCAAGCCCCTAACATGAACTGGTCCCATGATATCTAAGTGAAGGCGTTCAAGTGGTGCACGGATCTGAGTGGTGCTTTCTTTAGGAAAAGGGATACGTTTTCCCTTAGCCTTCTGACAAGCATCACATGGGATCTTAGACAGTTTCTTCACTTGCTTGAGGGTGAGGGGTAAGTTTTTAACCAAACCATCCCTGACGAGCTTGTGCATGGCGTCATAGCCGGGGTGACCCAGCCGCCTATGCCACAGCCATTCAGGGGTGGTAGGGATAACAACTCCACCATCCTCATCAACATCAAGTGCAAAAACTGGATAAGGTTCAGCACGAAAGGAACAGCCACGGGGGAGGGTACAAGGCCTACAGGTAAATTTGTACACACCATCACTAGAGGCAGGAAAAGACCAGAGTACAGAAGAGCCCTGTGTGGCAGTACAACTAAAACTATAAAAAGAAACCTTGCAGTGGTGAGAATGAGCCACAGCATTTACCGACAGGAGGCTCACCGGACAGTGAGGTATGTAGAGAACATCAGTTAGAGTGATTGATGTTGGTAACCAATCACTACATAACACAATGGATCCCATACCCTCTGACCGTTGAACCACCCCATCACCAAATCGAACTGCTGGCCCATGTTCAGGAGCATTATACACAGTGAACAAAGACATATCACCTGTTATAGACATTCCAGCTCCAGAGTCCACATGCCAGACACCCTCAGACAGGCTCGGGCTACACACATTTGAAAACTTCGTGGTGCATGAGAATAGGACAGAGCGCACCTCCTATTTCTTGGGCATAGCGAACTCATCAATCTGGGCCTGCAAATAGGACAGCTGCCTTGGAGTAAGCGTACCTGGAAGGGCCAAGGAGATGGGCACGGGTGCAGTACCCGGTGCACCATCCTTGCCCCTTCGCAGATGCGGGTGCTTCGTCCAGCAGCGGTCCTCTGAGTGGCTCCTCTTGTGGGGACATGGTCCCCAAGTGCAATCCAGGCGTCTCTTGGAAGAACCGGAACCCTGAGAACCAGATCCCTGCCCACGCTGGAATGCAGCATTGGCAGGAACCTGGGGAGTGTCCCGGGACCACCCAGGATGCCTGGAGTCCGACCTGGGGAGTGCTATGTTCAAGATATCTAGAGATCTATAATCGGCCAGACAAGACCAGTAATTAACAGGCTGCGAGTGGTACAGCAACGTACCATACTTGATGCGCAGCGAGTCGAAGCGTGCCAGGCGAATACCATTAACGATAATACCCATGGCGTGGCGCTGAGTCTGTGGAGACCCAGCACTGTGGAGGTCAGAGCAAAGACCGCGAACCTTGCGAAAGAAATCGTCAACGCGGTCAGCAGAGCTCATGACTGAACCAAGAAGCTCGTTTAGCATGAGAGGGACACCAGAGGCAAGGGCATCAGACTGCCTCCTCCGGATATCTAACAAGATATCCCGAGGTCTAGCAAAGTCCTGGTATACCTTGACCATGGCATCCGTCATGTTAGCGAGCATCATGGTCAAGCACATGAACTCCTGACGGTCCAGGGGCAGTGCACTAAAACCCAACAGTGCAGGATCTACACGAGACTCACCATGAGAGGCCGAAGTTCCAGCAGCAGGAGCAGGGGTCAGAGGTGCCAAAGACTTACGAATCCCCAGAAAATACTCAGCCGCAAGACCAGCGTCATACGCGCGCTGGTCATCTATGTGCCTAATCTCAGGCACGGACCGCGCAAAACTCACTAACAGCTCGAAATCAGGCCTAACAGGACAGAGAGGGCGCGGAATCTTCACCCACTGGTAACCTTGCCTATCAGCATCCCTACGCCTCACACCACCAAACGTAACCCCATGAGCAGGAGGATAGCTAATCCCAGCCGGAACAGGCCCTAGGAAAGACCGACACCCGAGACCTAGCTCAGTGAAGGCCATCACACGACGAGGACGAGGACGACCCTTGCTATCAACCATGGCCTGAGTAGATTTCATATCCAGCCTACCGTACAGGATGCCATCCAAAGATCCAGTATCCGATTGAGCTCGGCGGACAAGACAAAAGTCCCGCAACTGCAGATCCGGAGGAGGTCCGCCAGTAAGCAGATGCTCCCAAGACTCGCAAGATCGCGTAGTCAACACTGGAGGGGGAGGGGCAGAGGCAGGAGGCAGCTCCACCGGTGGAGGCGGAGGGGGCTCCTGCGAAGTGCGAGCAGCAGATGTGCGGACAGCTGTAGCAGCAGCTTCTCGAGCACGAGTATGGTAGCCAGAGAGACCTCGCTCCATAGGGTTTGAACCAGTGGTGAAGGACGCAGAGCTTTTCAGCAAAGACGGCTTGGCCACATCCGGATGGACCGGTGGAAGAGGCGCAAGCGTAGGCGCAGGCAGAGGCGCCGACTGAGGCGCAGGCTCATAAACAGGCGAGACTGAAGAAGTCTCAAAGACTCGAGTAGCAGCAGACGGAGTCACTCCACCGTAGTCCGCACTCGTAGCACTCTTCAAATCATCAGAATCGGAATGTTGGAAGTCCTCCTCATCCTCAGTCAGGCGATCATCAGTTTGGCAGCCACCCCAGAACTGGGCAGTGAGCGGCACAACACCCGAAGAATACTGAATAATCTGTGTCTGAACACAACAAAGAGTCATCAGAACGTCCTCAACCTCAGGAGAGAGGCGTTGAACAGTAGGAGAAGAAATTGTAAACATGGAGTCATGCCTGGGGGGGGTGGCTTCCACGATGATGGAAGGAGACTCCTCTCCGGCAGCAGAGGCCGCTGGCGCGCTAACATCAAGCCAATCAAAAGGAACCTTGACCTCCGGAGGAAGGGCATGGTCGCAGCCATTGCTAATGATGACATTGCGAATCCCCGCGCGACCAAAAAACACCATTCGACAGATGGAGTTTCTCAAAGCCGGCGGGAGGCCCTCGCGGAAGTTGCATTGAAAAGCAGTGGTAGTAAATGAGGAGCCCGTAACCTTTCAGCTGTAATACACTCCGTAGAGTGGACAGAGATGCTTGCAGCGGAACAGACGCGCCAATCTACACACGGAGACGAGAATAACATTACAAAAGACGGGGGAACCATAAAGGGACACCAGTGGAGGAAAGGGGCGGTAGCCTGGAACCTGATCCGGGTACAGGCTAGACAGCGCGTGTCAGAAGAACACGGTGACGCAGCTAACAGGAAGCTGCTACCATGTCTATGGGCAGCTGACACCGTACAGATAGTAACACTGTCTGTACAGATAGTTCTAAGGGAGTACATAAGTAGTCACTAAGTCATAAAACGCGTGAGAGCACCGCAATTCATGCTGATAGAGTTCAGCTGCCATGGTAATTTCTAGGTCAGCACCATGGATCATTGTTTTGTCTGATCTTACAACGGGTACAAGGTAGAGATTCCTTTTCTTTGGTCCTGTGATGAGGACTTTGTTGTTGATAGACATGGTGCATTCTAGAGAGTTGTATTGTATTGACATGGAGGGGTTGTTCTTGATAGCTGATGCCATGGAAAACAAGTTGGGTGTGGCAGGATCTGAGTTGGGATGAACATTGAGGGTTTTGTGGATCTTTCTTTGGACGGTTATAATAAGGTTGTGGGGTGTTTTTGTGGACCATTTATATGTTTAGGATGGAAGAAATGTGTGGGTGTGGAGAGAGGGAGGGGGTGGGGGTGGGGGGGGGGGGATGAAGGGGGGAGGGTGAAAGGGGAATGAAGGGGGATGGGTTGGGCCATTTTGCAGCTACAACCACCATATGTACAAGTACAGCACCGGTCCGGTTTCCATCAAATAGCCATGGCCTAGGCTTAAAGTTAGCATGATTAGGTTCAGATTTAGGCCGTAGTACGTAGTCATGTTGAGATTGTCCATCAATTGCCAAATCTTCCCCTAGTCCATGATATGTACGCTATGGGTACAAGGTTGGACGATAAACGACATTAAACGTCCAACCCTATTACCTTAGTGGTACATGAAGTGTTGCTCAATTTTGGCAAGTGGTCTCATGAGGAAGTAGTAGAGTATTGCATCATTGTTAGCCCTAAGGGTAGCAGTTGTGCAATTGTTACATGTAATGACATGTTATAACATGTTTAAGCCCTACAATGCTAAAATTAGTATATAATAACTTATTATTATATACCGACACGGGAGGAGAAAAAAAAAGATAGGCCACACCCTCCCTAAGTAACCTGAGGAGGGCTGACCACCCCCCCCCCCCCCCCCCCCCCCCCCCCCCCCCCCCCCCCCCCCCCTTAAATAGAAATAACCCATTTTTGAAAAACTTTGATAGAGATTCTGGGGTTTTACAGTATGGCGCACATAATGGCATCCTCAGAATTCCCACATGGGGATTGTGTGATAGTCAAAAATCAGTTTTGCACCCCCTCTGGGTTGCCCGAGTACCGTAGTCACATTTCAACTTTGCAGGGGGCAGCCCAAAACTGGAATTCTCATTATTTAAAACAAAACAGTAGCACCTTAGTAGCAGGACAATTATCTCAGCATGGTTCAGCTACACTTCCCCTTGGGTCCCACCCAACTTGTAGTACGTGGTAGAATGGCGGCGTTTCGGTGTTGTCGCATGGTGGAGGGTCGGGGCAGTGGTTGGGTGGGTTGGGTTGGGTTGGGGGGGGGGGGGGGGGGCTGGGGGCATCCCCCCCCCACCCCCCCCACCCCCATTCACCCACCCATGCTCACCCATATTACCCACCCATTCACCCACTGTTACTCTGGGCTGGGCTGGGTTTTTTTTGGGGGGGGGGGGGGGGGGTAATTACTTATTGCACTAGGTCCAAAGTGGTGCCAATAGACTACCCTTACCAAGGCTTACTTATGGGTGGTCTTAAAATGTCATTTGGAGGTCTGAGTAAAAAGTTAGCAAAAAACAAAATGAGGGCTGACCCCCCCCCCCCCCCCCCCCCCCCCCCCCCCCCCCCCCCCCCTAAATGAGGTGCTCAGAATGACCTGAAAAGTAACTTAAAATATCGCCATGATACATGCGGTTACAGCCCTGTTCTCAGAAAAAATCGATCGGCATGCCTGAACATTTTGAGGCCTGGGCTCCTCCTGACCGACAGCAAAATTTAATGCTTCGAAAGATTTCACGTTCATTTTGAGGGGGGTTATTATAATTTCACGTCTTTAATTCACGTTTGTTTTCCAGAGGGATATAAATTGACGTCACACATTTCACGGTTCAAATTTGATAAATCCATTTAAATGTTTCAACTTGAACATGTTACGCTGATTCATTGCCTGTTCTTAAAATCACAATACAGACTTGTGATAACATTGTGTACCGGTATTCATGAGTGTGGTATAGGTAGTGGTGTTCATACTATTACCGTAGACAATGTACCGTTGTTTCAAGGTACATGGTTATTTTAGATTTCCGGAGCGATATGTCTTGAGCACTCTCACAGGGAAGGAACTAGGACGTGTGTTTCCAATCGTGATAGCATGTCAAGCGACATGGAAGGTATAAGAAGGGAAAGGCGACAGTACCTCAGGGTACTGCCGCCGGCAGGTGCCGGCCCTAACGGGCGGAGGCACTACTATGGAAGCTTCCAGCAGGCAGAAGGCCTAGCGCCCCAATACACTCTAGCGGGACCAGGAGAACCGGTCTATAACAGTTATAGGGTTTGCAAGTGGGGAAGTACTCTGCATCAAATCATTTAATCACTTAATTACCTGCTCAGTTAATTTGAGTACTATGACCTGCAACTAAGGCATCTCATAACAAGAGCACACAGTGTTCATGTATTGCTCAGCTAGCTGCTCAGTTAATTTGAGTTCTAGGACTAGCAACGAAGGTATCTCATAAACAAGAGCACACACTGTTCATGTATTGCCCAGCTAGCTGCTCAGTTAATTTGAGTTCTAGGACCTGCAACTAAGGCATCTCATAAACAAGAGCACATAGTGCTCATGTATTGCTCAGCTAGCTGCTCGGTTAATTTGAGTTCGAAGAACTGCATCTCAAGCATCTCATAAACAAGAGCACACACTGTTCATGTATTGCTCAGCTAGCTGCTCAGTTAATTTGAGTTGTAGGACCTGCAACTAAGGCATCTCATAAACAAGAGCACACACTGTTCATGTATTGCTCAGCTAGCTACTCGGTTAATTTGAGTTCTAGGACCTGCAACGAAGGTATCTCATAAACAAGAGCACACAGTGTTCATGTATTGCTCAGCTAGCTGCTCAGTTAATTTGAGTTGTAGGACCTGCAACTAAGGCATCTCTTAAACAAGAGCACACACAGTTCATGTATTGCTCATCTAGCTGCTCGGTTAATTTGAGTTCTACGACCTGCAACAAAGGTATCACATAAACAAGAGCACACACTGTTCATGTATTGCTCAACTAGCTGCTCAGTTAATTTGAGTTCTAGGACCTGCAACTAAGGCAACTCATAAACAAGAGCACACAGTGTTCATGTATTGCTCAGCTAGCTGCTCGGTTAATTTGAGTTCGAAGACCTGCAACTAAAGCATCTCATAAACAAGAGCACACACTGTTCATGTATTGCTCAGCTAGCTACTCGGTTAATTTGAGTTCTAGGACCTGCAACTAAGGCATCTCATAACAAGAGCACACAGTGCTCATGTATTGCTCATCTAGCTGCTCGGTTAATTTGAGTTCTGGGACCTGCAACTAAAGTATCTCATAAACAAGAGCACACACTGCTCATGTATTTCTCATCTAGCTGCTCGGTTAATTTGAGTTCTAGGACCAGCAACTAAGGCATCTCATAAACAAGAGCACACATTGTTCATTATTGCTCAGCTAACTGCTCAGTTAATTTGAGTTCTAGGTCCTGCAACGAAGGTATCTCACACATAACAGCACACAGTGCTCATGTATTGCTCATCTAGCTGCTCAGTTAATTTGAGTTCTAGGACTAGCAACGAAGGTATCTCAAAACAGAGCCACACCACTGTCATGGCCCAGCTAGCTGCTCAGTTTTAATTTGCGTCTAGGACCTGCGCAAACTTAAGGCCACATCTCTTTTAAACAAGAGCAACCACACTTGCTTCATGTATTGCTCATCTAGCTGCTCAGTTAATTTGAGTTCTACGACTGCAACAAAGGTATCACATAAACAAGAGCACACACTGTTCAGGTATTGCTCAGCTAGCTGCTCAGTTAATTTGAGTTCTAGGACCGCAACTTAGGCCAACTCATAAAACAAGCGCCAACTGTTCATGTATTGCCCTCAGCTAAGCTACTTCGTTAATTTGAGTTCCAGGCCCTGCCAAACCTAAAGCACTCCTCCACAAGAGCACACACGTCCCGCTCATCCGTAACTTGCTCATCCCTCGATTGCCGCGGTTCCTTTTTTTTGGCCGTTTCAGTGTAGGACTCACTGACACCCTCCGTCTCTCCCATGCAAAGGTGTCACGAAAGTCAACCCACTAGCCTAATGTCATTCCTTGTCGACCCCTGTCTCGCAGTGCCGGGTCCATTGCTACCTATCTTTAGCTGTCAATGTAATACTGATCGAGGTACGATCTACAGTCAATATGTTTGACCGCATTAGGCTTGAAACACTATCAAAACAAGCGGCACTCTTGTGTACATGTACCCAAATTAGGCTTTAGTACATGTAAGCACATGTACTTACATGTACCCAAATTAGGCTTAAGTACATGTAAGTACATGTACCCAAATTAGGCTTTAGTACATGTAAGCACATGTACTTACATGTACCCAAATTAGGCTTAAGTACATAAAAGTACATGTACCCAAATTAGGCTTTAGTGCATGTAAGCACATGTACTTACATGTACCCAAATTAGGCTTCAGTACATGTAAGTACATCTACCCAAATTAGGCTTAATGCAACCTCCTGCCGTTTCCTGTGAAAGGCAAGACGGACATGGCGTTCATCTAGGTTGATGAGCTTTAATCCACCTTTGATCTACCTTGATCCTTACACGACCTAGGTTAAGTTAATCCTTAATCGACTTGTAATCCTGGATTAGGCCTTAATCGACCTCCAATATTGTAATCCCACTAAACTCGATTAAAATCAGTTTAAATTATTAACCAACTCGAATTAAACCCGCCCTGATTTGGAATGCCCCAGCCCAGCCCAGCCCAGCCTAGCCCATACATAGGCAAGTAGTAGGAAGTAGTAGAATCCACTAGATACCGCTAACAATTACAAGGAGGCGATGCATAATCCCCCAGGTAACAGGGGTCCCCCCATAGGCAACCTAGGAATCAGCCGTTCAAACAGCAGTGTTGATTCAAGTAGCTACTCATGCGCTGCGAGTTTCGCCTAATGCTCATGCGTCATCCTCCTAAATTTATGCCCCGAACGCGGAAGTGCAGTGAAAGGGAGCAGACAGAATGCGATGGGTTGGATTACATTCCGCTACGGAGGGCAGTCCCTGCCTGCGTAGCTACTCATGCGCTGCGAGTTGCCCCTAATTCTCATGCGTCATCCTCCTAAATTATGCCCCGAACGCGGAAGTGCAGTGAAAGGGAGCAGACAGAATGCGATGGGTCGGGATTACAGTGCGCGTGGGAGGGCAGTCCCTGCCTGCGTAGCTACTCATGCGCTGCGAGTTGCGCCTAATGCTCATGCGTCATCCTCCTAAACCGATGCTCTGAACGCGGAAGTGCAGTGAAAGGGAGCAGACAGGATGCGATGGGTCGGATTACAGTGCGCCTGGGAGGGCAGTCCCTGGTACGTAAGCACAACAAGCATTCGACACCCTTAGGTACACCCTAGGGTGCCGAATACGCCTTAAGGGTGCCGATAAGGGTGCCGACGACCCCCTATTTTGGCAGTGTTTCCTAAACCATGCCTGCCCTTCAAAATTCTTTGCTATTATAACATGGGAGGGCTGAGAGGTACTACGACGGGTGGGGAATGGGCAAGAGGGGGAGGCCGTAGGGCTGGGGACCATGTGGCGGGGAGAAGGGTGTAGAGAAACCGGAAGATGAACCTCCCGTCTAACTTCTCCCAACTCCTCTCAAAT
Source organism: Chlamydomonas sp. ICE-L (assembly GCA_013435795.1). Lineage (NCBI taxonomy): Eukaryota > Viridiplantae > Chlorophyta > Chlorophyceae > Chlamydomonadales > Chlamydomonadaceae > Chlamydomonas > Chlamydomonas sp. ICE-L. The sequence goes on along the minus strand of JACBWV010000099.1, from coordinate 12,970,742 downwards.
CCACTGACTGGGTCTCTTGGATCGAGTGATCTAGCAATGTCTCCCAATCTACTCTATGCGCTATTTGCCGCAGCATAATATCTTTCATGCAGCCCATCAGAAGAAAAGCCAGCGGTGTCATTGTCCGGAGACATTAGGTATGCAAACCGATCAGGGTTGGACATCACAAACCCAGGGAAGTCAGGATAGGGCAGTGTTTTTGTGAGCTTGGGGTAACGGTCAGTGGCCATTCTTGCCACGCCCTCTCTGTTCATGAGGTCAAGACCCAAGCGAACTCGCCTCAGTATGTTTGACACGTTGCTCACATGTTCTAGGTTGTGCTCAGAGTGTGAGTAGCTCTGCAGCTTCCAGTGTACCTCGTCAATGGTCCGGAAACACCAAGTGCAGTGCCAGGATGCATTATTGAGGATTGAAAGTTGAATGCCGAGTTCAAAATAATCCCTCATTCGAAGCACATTTGGTGTAAAACTTCTTAATTGCTCAGTAGACTTGTACAGCATTGCCCTTGGACCCATGGTCCAATGTAGCACAGAGGATAGCACGTTCCATTGAAGTAGTACATCAGCGGCGACCCCGCAGCAAGTGGATATGAAAATTCAACACAATGCTTCATCGCAAACGCTGTCCTGGGTTTCAAAATTTCATCTGTGTCAGACACTACCAAGATGTCTCCAGCTTCAGGTAAATCTCTAGGGTCCAGAGTGGCAAGGCCTCTGGAAAACAGAGCTTCTCTATGATACATCTCCCTTATCCAGTCAGGCGTGCTAAAGGGCTGCGTTCCATCCTTCCGTTTAGGAAATGGGTTTAAGACTCCCGAAGACTTCAACTCCCCAAGCAAGACGTAATGCACCTTGCGTGTGATGTCAGCGGGCAAGCTGGCCAAGGGGGTGGCGATGTTGGCTCGCTTCGGGTTCCCACGAAAAGTCATCAAGCTCTCGACAATTATGAAGTGGTCGACTACGGGATGTAGCTCTTGGAGCCGTATCTCCACCAAGTCACTATCCCTTCCAAAAATGAAGCAGTCGTAGATCTTGGGAACTCGGCTTTCCACCAGACGTGGTTTTTTTCTGGTAAGTGCTGCAAAAGTGAGCGAGGTTCTGGAACCTCTCACCTTGAACAATAAGGGGGCCGTCCTCGCTGCGATTGAAGCTGAGGGGCACACCTTCGGAACCTTGCATCTGAACCAGACAACTGAGCAGGGCGGGCACGAGGACGAGGATTTGTGCCCATGCCCGACATCTTTTACTTTTGTCTTTAATGCAATCATCACTTGTCCCTATTTGCGTCATAATAATCGTAAGGGGCGAGATGGGATGTAGAGGGAAGAAAAAAGAAAGCCGGCCTCGTAGTGGCCGAGGGAGGTCAAAGCTGCGCTGGTCCAAGCTCCACAGGTTCGCAGGGTGGTGTTAGACAGTAATTATTTTTTAAGCTTCGCAGGTCTGCAGAGCGAATGCTAAGTACTGAGGCAAGCTATTAAAAGCAAGCCACCTTGGCAGATTCAGAGGTTGGAAGTGCACCAGTTCAATTCAATTGCGCAGTTCGAAGTTACCATAAGCGCAATTTGCACGTTGCGCGCAACTACCAGGTCCAGCCGATGGCGGTTTGCAGGCGATGGCACAGGGTCGCTTGTGAAAAGAAAAGACAGCCTGCACGTAGATTAGGGTGTGGTTTTGCAGGGGCTGGTTTCTCGCGGACATCAAATTGTCGATGATCTGAAAGCCCTCCAACCTCGGAGGGGGGAAGTTACAGCCTGTTTCCATAAGACCAGGTTACGGTTATGGATAACCCCGCAAACTGTAGTGCGGCAGTACTCGTAACCCGTGTTCTAGCCAGCTTCCTGTTGCGTAACCCCGCTGCACAATTTAGTGTTTCCGATTGTCCCTGAAATCTGGGTTATGGGAAGACCTGGGTTATGTGATCGTTAAATCAGTTGTTCGACAGCGTGGAAGCGTTGGATTATTTACTCGCCGGCTTGCCTTTCTTGTCTTCAAACGTCTCGCAATGGACGAGTTCATGTTCTGGCTCCAAGTCGTGGCCCCCGTCCTGTTCCATTTTGTTACCATATCCCAGGAGCTTCTGCTTTTTGAAAATAGGAAGAGACGCCATTATGAGCTGGAAACGCAGCGAGATCTGTACCAGGTGCGTTGCTCGTTACTGATAAATAGCATTTGCGCACGAATCTGAATTTGCCCCTGATCTCATGCTTTCCAGATCCTTCTGACGCTTCTGGGCCCAAGGGGCTACGCAAGGAGGGATGGAGTTGATTGGGGAATTGAAGGGGTCGCGCGGGACTGCGCGATCTATACGATTGCAGCGCTCGCGCTCAACTCCACATGATGGCCGCAAGTGACCGCTGCGGGTTTAATTGCCAGCGTGGAACCATGGCCGATCGGGGTTACGCTTAACCGTGGGGGGGGGGGGGGGGGGACGGTTCAGCGTAACCCCGATCTGCACCGGCACGTCATAAAAATTTGCCGGAAAATGGTGTACAAGTCGGTCGAGCGAAGTACAAGTTTTCGAGTGTTTCCGATTGCCGAGGACGGTTATGCTCCATAACCCGGTCTAACCCTCAATTGGAAACAGGCTGTTAGTCCGGGGGCTCTTGGTTCGGGGGCTATCTGACTGGGATATCAGCGAATCAGATGTCATGTTCTAACGCACGTGGCGCACCGTTTGAATTGAAGCACGCAGTTCAAGGGGGGAAGCTGCTTGCCTCGGACATCGCCTCGTTCCCTTTCGAATTTCAATTTTCTGCCCACACCTACTCTCTTTCCATAGCGTTATTCCTTGCCATGCGCCCCCTCCTCCCTTCTTTCTTCCTACCATTTTGATCGGACGGCGAAACTGTCCCTTCTGTCAACCACGCGCGCCCACGTCCCCGCCATCATCAACATCATGCCAGCCAGCTCGTAATATTAGCAGCATGCAGCAATTAGGCTATACTAATGATATCAGGAGGCTGCACCACCGCGCTCTTGCCCCAGTCACAGGGGGATGCGTTCAAAACGGTAGGAGGGGAGGAAGGACGAGGAGGCGCATGCATAGCGACAGGGCGGATGTGGTCAGCAGGGCTTGGCCCCAAGTTACTAGGAACGTAAGCTGGTGATGCCGATTTGTCGAGGGAGGGAGGCTGTGTGACAGATAACGATCCGTCACCTGAGCTACCTCGAGGTGGCGACGACTTCCCCGAGGAAGGGGAACTGACGTGACCTGTCGGGCGGTTGTAACCGTCCACCAGGTCCGCGACCTTCGCGCGCCTTACGTCCGCGCCCTACGCGCGCCCTTCAGACTATTCGACTACTCTGGAAGGCTAATTCGAATCAACGGGTTTATCGTTAAACCACGGGAGAATGTATGAGACTTAAGCCCGAAGCTTAACTCTCTAGGCCAGAAAACAGAGAGGTTCAATTCCTTTCTCTCCTGATACTTCGCCTCAAGCTTAGACGTGTTTCACACGTCACATTTGGTTACGGAGCCTGTTCCCGAATTTTTTCCCGCTATGTCTGCCTCTCACGCTATGGACCACGATGGTCAGGCTGACGACCTCGATTCGTCTTCCACGTCCGAAATTATTCGAGTCGCCAGAGCATCTGCGCTTGCAGACGCTCACATTTTGGTTGCCCAATACAAGGACGCCATCAACTCGTCCAGGAAGCAGCTGCCTGTGTTGACGCTCCTCCTCCACCAAGCTGCAGTGGACCTCATCCGCAAGGACGAGGACGAGAAGGCAGCCCTCGCCACGGCCGCTTTACAGGCCTCCCTCGCCAAGGCCCGGGCCCAAGCCGCTGTGCCGTTCCCTCTTCAGGCCATGGAGACCCTGATGGCCCAGATGGCCTCCGTCATTGCGGTGCGGAAGAGCACCGAGTAGTACCCCTCGTTCGACGAAGATGACGATTCGACCATGTCTATGGACGGGCACTGACGATAAGAAACTCCCTACGTCGGTATTTAGTACTTCTTTGAGGGTCGTTTGAAACAAAGAAAATCCTGTTTGAATTGTTCGTTTGATTCATTCTTATATTCAATCGGAGATAACCTTGATTCAATCGATCTTTGTTTCCTGTTTGAAACAGTCGGCCATCAAACCTACCGATTGATATCCGTTTGAAACAATGTCATCTGAAGTCTGTTGCAATCAAAGTAATGCTCAAGTACAGATTAATCAAGCCGCCATCAACGTGCCCCTTGAAAAACGTTTGAAACAATGTTGGTTGTTTCAAATATGACTCAAACGATGTTCAAATATATCTTAATCAAGCCGTCATCAATGTGCACCTTGAAAAAGGTTTGAAACAAGGTTTGTTGTTTCCAACATGACTCAAACGATGGTCAAATAGATCTTAATCAGGGATGAATTCTGTTGAGAAACGGATTGTTACAAATCGATGATTACATGCTTTGATTCCAGTCTAGTTTCAAAAGGAAAACTATTGTGTAACCCTTGTATCATTAAAGAGTTTTACCTATAAAATAGAAATGACGCAGCTGAGAAGTTAGAACGGGGGACCGTGCCCACCTAGATATGCATTGGCCATCCGTCTAGCCCCCTAAATCTAAGAAAAGGGACCAGCCGGCACGCGGCCCACAACCTCACCAACTAAGGGCATCAAGGCGAACCTCCCCACTCACCCACTCCACATGCATAACGCAAGGCGGGGCCACTCAACACCACGGTCAACACCACTATACCCTCCAACACAATATCCTGTCTCTCCACCCTAGGGATCATGTCGCTAATTATCTATCCCCGGTTCACTATTCTGAGGTCGCCCATATTGATTTCAGCCATCCATAGTTCTGGCCATCAGCATCAAGCAGCTTCATCTCCTCCATGATGCCTTTTTCATGCCTTACGGCTAGCACCTGTTCCGCTCCCGCTCGGGTCGTTAAGCCTGTTCTTGATCTGCATACACGCATATATGTAAGGGATGGATGGATGGATGTGATGGATGATGGATGCATGCAGGATGGATGGATGATGGATGGATGGAGGGATGTAGGGGGAGGGAGTAGATGGAGGGGAGGCGAGGGAGAGAGGTAGGAGGGAGGGAGAGGGGAGGATGGAAGAGGGGGAGGGAGGGAGGGAGGGAGGGGAGGAGGAGGGGAGGGAGGGATGGGAGGGGGTAGGTAGAGGAGGGAGGGCGGAGGGATGGAGGGAAGGAGGAGGGGGGAGGGCGGGAGGGAGGGAGGGTGGAGGGAGGGAGGGGGGAGGGTACGGGAGGGAGGGAGGGAGGGAGGGAGGGAGAGGGGGGGGAGCGGGGGAGGGAGAGGGGGAGGGGAGGGGGAGGGAGAGGGGGAGGGAGAGGGGAGGGAGAGGGGAGGGAGGGAGGGAGAGGGGAGGGAAGGGAGGGAGGAGAGGGGGGGTGAGGGAGGGAGGGAGGGAGGGTATTGCCTCATACACAATTCCAAAATAGCCAAGAAAGCAAGTAACCATATTTTGAAAAGTAGTCACACAACTAAGTGAAGGAAGCAGGGAAGCAAGGGAGCAAGGAAGCATATTTTAACCTTGACCACTAAGTCACTAACCTTGAAGGATACATAGGCCAACTGCATGAGGTTGACCTTGATGAGCCCCTTACTCCTTAGTTGGCTGTTGTCGAGATTCCCAAACACCGAGGCAACAGCGGCCTGAAACGCTGTCGCTCCAAAGGGGTGTTCTCCCTGGAATCTGAACTGATTGTTCTCCCTTCTCTCCTTGCACCACTCTGCAAAGCGCCGTACATCATCAGTGTCAGCCTTGTGGGGGACGTCCTTGTGTGACGACCTGAAGAACTGCTTCATCTGCAAAGGTTAAGTAGAAGCAATGTTGTCAAATGGCATATTACCAATATTTTTCTGGTTTTTTTCTGTCATGTACATTTTTTGCAGAACCCTCACTTCAACATAAGTTTGTGTGCTTACCAGCTTGGATGTTTTCTGGCCCATCTGATCAGAGAAACGCTTTTTGAACAGCTCCAATCCACCTTCTCTCCCCTCATGCAAATCACCGTCTTTCTTCCTTTCATAGGCCCAGAATGCATCAAATGCCATCTCCCCACCATGAGGCAATTGGACATTCCTGACCCTGTCCATGGCCGGGTGCGAAGTCACAAAATGTTTTTTGTCACGGTCAGGCAGGTACATGTCGCCTTCCCTGTCCATGATGAGGGTGCTGACTGCCTTGCCGATGGCTTCACATGCAGTCTTGTGCACCCCGGTACTAAACCAAATGTTGGCCATCGGTTTGTCATGATTACCTTGGGAAATGGCGTTGCCTACCATCATGTTGGGCGCACCGAACTGCTCGAAGTTGTTCGCTGTGTTGCTTCCATGATCACTGGAGGGTTTGGCACATAGCACTCTTGCGTCTTCAGCCTGCCTTAGCCCAAGTAACGCTTCAAGGCACCTTGTCTCGCCTTTGCACTTGTCAACGATGATGTCCCTGATGGGAGTGCTAAGCCCCTGTAACGTGCCTACATGGATCAATGGGAAAAGTGGGGCATCATATATATATGTTAGTACAATGTAAGAGCTTCCTTAAGCAAGTAAGCAAGTAAACAAGCAAGCAAGGAGGTATTAACCTTGAAGCGATAACTGTTTCCACTACACAAGTACAAAAAGGTGCATGGTGTACAAATGCAGCATGAATCGCAATTCATAATTGCAACATTAATACCTGGTGAGGGAAACTTGGTCATCCCCCTGATGAAGGCGTCCACCTCGGGAACGGCCTTAACACCGCCTGTACGATGGCCTAGGGGAGTACCTAGAAGCTGGTTGTCCTGACCAAGATTGGGAAGATGTGGTAACCTGAGTGGTTCCCCTTCCTTCTCCTTGTCACCACTGTCCCAAGAGAGGCCTCCGCTAAGCCTCACTAGACCTGGCTGGCTATCACCCTTGTGTCCTTGTCTACTGCTCTCCCTACTGGACCTCTTCTTCTTGTTCTTGGCCTTATCTGTCCTGTTGTCCTGACCGTCCATCCTGCCAAAACCTTCATCCTCTAGATCATCTTCATCATGATCAGGTTGGCTGTTCTCTAGGTCTAGATCCTCTGAGTCGCTATCCTTCTCAAATATTCCTGAGTCTGTCCTATCGTCGCTTAAATCTAACGGATCCTTGTCTGGCGTCGCCCTCTTCCTGGAGGATTCACTAGGCAGCGCTTGTCGACCTACAAAGCGAAATTTCAAATTTAGGCCTATATATATGAAGACCTTGAGGCATGTCATATTTCGAACTGGGCAACGCTAACCATATCTCCTTGGCGACTTTCTAACATGTTACTAAGTGACTTGCCAAATTTGAATTCTCACCTCTGGTGGGTCTACTTTCGCGCTTGCGTGTCTCTTGGACTCGCTTGGGTTCAGATCCCCTACCTTTAGGTGGCATCATTGTAAGGTTGCAGTTCAGTGAAGACAGTCCCGTGAGAAGTCGGAGTTTAGTGAAGACTAACTCGCAAGGAGTGTTCTGCATGATTGACGATCGCGCTTTCAATCGACACAGCAGATTGTATTGCCTGCCTGCCTGCAGTACATCAATTATGCCGGTTCACAGATAAGATGACGGCCCTGAAGACGCTGCCGCCGCAACTAAGGTTGGTTCATGCATTCCTGCGTTTGCTGATAAATCTATACATATACCTTCTACCATAGCATTTAGTATTCAGCACATTATATTGGGGGCTTGCCAGCCCCACGAACGCATGAATGATCTCTACTTGTCAGTTTTGCCTGAAAACATTCCCACACTGCCTTGCTTTCGAACGCCATAAACACTTGTACAAGAACGGAGAATGCGTCAATGATCCCGATTCCCTGCCATCCCGAAATGTCCCGCACGTGTACGTGATCCCCCCACGTGGTACACCTTTCCTTGATGAGGACCCTGTGCAGCCTTCTGATTCACATCCTGATGATGAGGTTGCTAGTGAGGAGGATACTAGTTGTAATCAGGAAGAGATAGACCAGCTGGTTTGGTCGACTTTGTCTAGTATGAAAATAAGCATAAGAGACCAACAAACAATCCTCGATTTGATGAATGACCTTAGAGGATACAAGGATAAGACTGGTTTAAGTTGCTCCATCACTACCATTGAGGGTTTCAACCAGTACACGAGCAAGACTGTCTCATCAATGAAATCAATACTGATTCATCCAAGCAAAGAGGGCAAAGTTACAGTCACCTCAGCAGATGTTCCGGGCCTGGGTGAAGCTGTGTTCGAGGCACCATACTTTTATGAGGACATGGACCATTTCTTGAGGATGGAGTTTGGTAATGAAGATCATAAGGGACAATTTGTCCTTCATGCAAGCATTAAGACAGATGCGGAAGGGAACAGGTAATATTACTGATTAGTGTTTGCATGTAACAAACTTTATCTGTTTCTTACAACATAATAATTTCCTGTTGCAGGTGTTACGATGACCCTCACTCGGCTGACCTATGGAATTGGTTCCAACGGAGGATTCGCAGCAATGTGGGTTATGAAAGGTCCGTAGTGGTTGCACTCCAGCTGTACAGCGACAAGACACACCTTAATTTCAAAGGTACGTCCTTTGAAATTATCCTGTATTGCGTTAGTTCATGCAATGGCATTGTGTGCAGCATTCTAATCCATGTACAAATATTAATTATTTAGGAACGGACTGCCACCCAGTGTTAGCTACTCTGCTTAACATCTGCCATGGGAAGAGGATAAAATCGTACAAGCATGTGGCGTACCTCCCCAAGATGTCACAGACCACTTTGGATGTCTCAGCCAGTGTGTTCAGACTTGTGAAGTTGTCGGCTTACAGCAAGATAATCACTGCTTTGTTGGCTACCATGAAGGAGAAGAGCCACACTGGTAGGAGGAATGTTGTCGAACATTAATAGCAATTGACTACCCTTTGTCTGAATTATTCTACTATCTTGTTACATGCAGGGGTAACCCTAACAGATCCATGGGGAAAGGAGCAGAATGTATTTGTGCGCTTTTGTAGCTACGTGGTCGACAATCCCGAGATTGCTGATATGTGGTGCACGAAGCAGGGCCAGACTGCATTTCCCTGTGAGGTCTGTTTATGCCTAAATTCTGAGCTTGCGAATTGTACAACATATTATGCCCTTAGGACAGAGTCGTACTGCATTCAGCTGTTGGAAACTTACAAGAGCACACCTCGTAACCAGAAAGCAGACTTTCTGCGTGAAAACATTTTCCATCCGGTACCCTCGGGACTGTGGGGTTTTGCAGAGGGAAACACAGAATGTGGGAGCAGCTCATGGGCCTTCAGCTCCGACGCGCTACACAACGACGACCTTGGTGTCTTTCTGTATATCATCGAACACATACCGGTAAGAATTCCTTCCAGTAACTTACATGTCTCACAGGCCTTCTTGAAGGACAAGTATGCCAACGCCAGTGTTCTACTTTCCAAATTGAATTCTCGCCTAGCATCTGGAGTGCTTACATGGGCCTCTGACTTCCAGCTGCCATATGCTGGAGGGGTGTATGTGCCTGATCATTCGAGGGTTCAAGCAAAGGAGCACCGAAACGTTATGCAGATTCTTCCACACATCCTAAATGACATTGATGATGACATGACCCGCCTGGCTTGTCTGTAAGTAAAGTACCTAATAATTACATGTTTGCTTGTGTGTTTCTAAATGATCACTCCCTCATTAAGTATTTACATTGTCTGCATTGTAGCTGGATATCTGCGTACAAGATCCGTCACAGGAAGGGTTGCGACCCGCACATAACTGATGCCGTGCTTAAAAGTATGGATGACAGCATCAGTGAATTTATCAAATTCTTTCTCAAGACTTTGGGTCGTTTCATGAAGTCAGGTACGAAATCGTTTTTCGAAAACATGTCCGTCCTTATGCATGTCCTTATTTGTTTTGAACATAACAGTTTCTAATCGACCTGCCCTTTGTAGGAGGTAACACTGTGAAGATGCACAAGCTGCTCCATGTCACAACGCTCATACGTAGACTTGGACACACGGAAAACTTCAACTCCAACTTCTATGAGAGTGACCACAAGAAGGTGAAACAAGACTACCAACGCACAAGCAAGAGATCAACTACGTTCCTGCAAGAGATGGTGAGATTGCATTGTTTTATCTAGTACAACAACAGTAACTGAACCAGCAAAGGCCGTATGAACTTTCACATCAACCTTTTTGTTCCTGCTAGGTACGGAAGGGTGCGCAGCGCCAGGCCAGTAAAATGCTATTGAAGGAGCTTGTACCTACATCTCGGAGCACATTATATGTCATGGCAAGCAAAAGTGGAAGCCATCAGCTCGGTAACACAAAGATGGCCATTGAAGGTCTCTTTCGACGTCCTGAAAGGCAACATGTCATCATCAACAAGTAGCGAGGGATGTCCAAATGTTGTTGAAAATCAACCAGAGCTGAAGAGCCACAATCTGTGTGGTAAGCTCGAGGCCCTTCTTCTGATAGAAAAGTGTGATGTGGCTGCGTGCATCAATGTGTCCAACTCATGTACCTTCTGCAGCGTCCCATCATGGGGTGAGGGACACAATGACTTCTATGAGTTGCAGACAGTCCGAGCATCAGCCAACGTGTACAAACAAACCTTGGTTTGGACAGGCATTACAGTGATGGGACAGGAGAATGGCAATGAGGTTACTTGGTATTGCCGAAATCCGCCTTCTTTTCTTCTGTGTCTCGAGGGTGCATTCAAAGAAGATACCCTTCATGTTTGTCAGGTGGTACGAAATTGTGCGCACCAGGGACATTCTGAGTGCATTTGGTTGCACTAGATTGAAAGGAACAGACCACTATGATGTCCTTCCTCTGGCTTCTGCTCTTGGGAGAGTATATGTTGTCCAAGACTTCAAGGTTCCTGGCCAATACCATGTTAGTTCCTTTAAGTGGTATAGTCCTCGCGACGGATCACATCTATTACCTACCAGTTCAGGGACCATTTTCCTACTGTATGATAGTCTTATGGGGTTCAGGATCTGAAACTGGTTACGGTTTTCAAACAACAGAGTCTGTAACTACTGATTTAGAACTCAGAACTTTCCTCGTTCCGTCGAATCGCTTCTGATCTTTGGTTTTTCTGAATCCGACTGATCACTATAGGTTACCTGACAAGTTCAGGACCATTTTCCTACTGTAGGAAATAGTCTATGGGGTCGGATCCTGAACTGGTTACGGTTTCAACAGCAGAGATCTGTAACTACTTATTTAAACTACATTAACGTTCCTCGTTCCTTCGAATGTGCTTCTAATCTTTTGTTTTCCTGAATCGGGACTGATCACATATCATAGGTACCTGACAAGTTTCAGGACCATTTTTCCTACTGTAGATAGTCTAATGGGGTCAGGATCTGAACTGGTTACGGTTTCAACAGCAGAGATCTGTAACTACTGATTTAAACTCAGTACTTCTAGGTTATAGTTTAGTGGGTGACGTACTTGCAAGAGACTTCATGCCCTGAGGGTGACCGTGTTGTTTTGGTTGAATCTTTGGATAACCAAAAAGAAACCTTAGTAGAACCGCCGTACCTTAAAACAAATTATTGGCACATGGATCTTACAGAACGTACAGCCATAATCTTACAATCTGCAATCAGAGGCGGCATCAGCGATGGCGCAACACCCATACCTGATAATACTAGCAAGCCAGGGGCCACAACCCACGGAGCACAGAACAGACATACTTATACAAAAAGCTACAGGTACAGTCGTTAGAATTACCAGAGCTACAGTGAGCAGGTAGATAAGAAGAACTGAACTATAAAAGGGCAGGCACGGTCTGTATAATCCTCTATAATTTACAACCTGCAATCATCATATATCGGTTCCCTGGGACTGTGTGGTCTGTTGCCTTTTTAGCTTTCTTGTTTCGCCCCGCCTGAGCCTTCATCTGTTGGGTCCTCTTCCACTTGGTTAGCTCCCGGTTGCTAATGCATGTGGAAGGTGTAGGCTCTGTCGCTGCTTCACAATCTGTCATAGCCATTTCTGCGCCTTCTGTGACGACTCTGCTTCTTGAGGAAAGCTATTGCATAAGTGAGCCAGAGCTCTCTGGCACTACACATACATGGGGTATTGAGTATCATGTTCAGGGCTATTGACAAGTTGCTTAATCGCTGTGCCACCAGATACATCAGTAATTCGGGAACATGCAGTAATTGGAACACACGTAATAATTTGGTACCTCTATCGCCCCTTGTTCCCACTTTCAACTTTTTGTCACTGGTCC
>JACBWV010000099.1:12877046-12957570 GCA_013435795.1 Chlamydomonas sp. ICE-L | reverse complement strand
CCCCCCACACTCCAAACCCCCCACACACCACAAACAACAACCCCCCCAAAACAAACAACACACACACACCACACACACCACACCACGACACACACACACCATCACACACCATCACAACAAAAAAAAAAAATCCCCCCCTCCCCCCATCCTCCCCCACCTCCCCCACCCACACACACACACACACCACACACACACACACCACACACACATACACCACACACACACACACCACACACACACACACCACCCCTCCCACCCCAATCATTAAAATTCATTGTTTTCACCATCCACTGGCAGGCACCCACCACCCACCTTGTAACCACCAGTACCAGCGCTTACCAATACATGCGAAAGCTTACCTTTTTAATGCCTGTTGGCATGCCCGGTACCTAACTACTCGGGAGAAGTGGCGAAGGGAGTTTCCCAGGTGTGAAACCTGCACTGAGTCTTCGGTTACTTTGGTAAGCCTGATAATGAACATTGTTCTCTGCGCACAGGAATTCACATACATACAAGTTTTTGGAAAGACGTGCGTGAGCCTAACAAGGCCACTACGGCAGATATCACAATTCATGATTGGACTGATTATTTTGCAGACCTCTTTGATGTGCAAGTAGGTATTGATCCAAGTCTGGATGCTAGGGACTTTGTCCCTCAAGCTGATGGACCTCAGATAGAGGCCGCACCAACATGGTTATGTCAAGACTTTACCACCCAGGAGGTGTTTTCTGTTCTCCAATCCCTACGGAAAAACTCCTCCCCCGGGGTAGATGGTATCCCTGCAGAATGGTACAGATTTGCTTCCCATGAGGCCAACTCCCGATTTGTACAAGCTATGACTAACCTGTTTAATCTCATCTGGAAGACTTCTTACCCTAGCCAATGGGCTGCAGCTGCCTTGGTACCCGTACCCAAATCCAAAGGCAGTGTGTATGACAAGGACAACTATCGAGGTCTTGCGGTGAGCAACTCCATAGGAAAGATCTTCTCCCTTTGCATGCTACGTAGACTAGATGATTGGTCAGAAGAATTCAACCTCAGAGCCGCTGGCCAATATGGATTTAGAAGTGGTAGGGGTACTGCAGATGCATCATTCATTCTTAACCATATTGTAGATAAATATAGAGAAAAGAAAAAACCACTCTTTGTGGCTTTTGTTGATTTCAAGAAGGCTTATGATTGGGTCAACAGAGACTTGCTATGGGATTGCTTAGCAAGGCTAGGAGTCAAGGACCCCTATCTCAGTATTCTGAAGTCCATGTATAATCATGTTGTTTTCCAAGTTCGCCTACATGGGGACATTGGATCCTCCTTTCCATCCCTTGTAGGAGTTAAACAAGGAGACCCCCTATCCCCACTCCTATTCGGTCTGTTCATTGATAGAATTGAATCGTTCCTCCAATCCAAGCTCCCAAATGTAGGGGCTGAGCTTAGGGGAAAGATTCTGCAACTGTTACTTTATGCTGATGACCTAGCTATAATGGCAGAATCCCCGGCAGATATGCAAGCGATGCTTGACTGCCTGAGAGATTTCTGCGAGGCTACTAAGATGGCTGTGAATATAAAGAAAACTGAGATTGTCGTTTTCAACAAACAATTCTGTGATGAGGCCCGCATGGATCCTGATTACAAATTTGTCTATGATGGAGCACAACTTTCTACAAAGTTATCTTTTATCTACTTGGGATCCCTCTTTGTGGATGGTGACTCAAGCAATCGTGCAAAAGCTGCTTTTTCTAGGATGCTCACTAAGGCCCAAAAGGCACACCACATGCTTCGTAGGCGATGCCATACTATGGAGATATACAATATTGATATTCTCACCCACCTGTTTGATTCTCTTGTACAACCTATCCTGAATTTTGGCTGTGAGGTGTGGGCTCCTTCTATTCTGAACAACACACTTATCTCAAATGACCATGCTTGTGAGAAATGGCATAGAGGTATACTTAAACAAATGTTGGGTGTTTGCCAATCTACTACATCTAATATTATCATGGAAGAGCTGGGTAGAACCCCGTTGTGTTTTGCTTGGCTTAAACAAGCTTTGCGCTTCTGGAACAAGACCATACATAAAGAACCTGAGGATCTCATTAGAATGGCTCTTGAGGAATCTTTTGACTCCAACACTGGCTGGGTTCATGACTTGCGTTGTGCTCTCCACAAGCTAGGATCCAGTAAAAACATCAACATTTTGGAGGCTGTCGATGTCGAAGGTATTATGTCTGAAGTTTTTGAGTCATGGAGGTTTAAGTACCCAAGTGACACCAATGCAGTTAGAGACATCCCTGATGAGAGAAGGGTTGGCTTTAAACGCCTCCGATACCAAAAATGGTTCGCAGCCAACAGCAATGATGAGAATGGCTTGATTCCCTTTACATCCGCCTTACATAAGCAGGATCAGATTCGTTCTATAGCACAGTTTAGAATGGGTTCCCATTGGCTGAACACAGAAAGAATGAGGGTGGTGGATAGAGCACACATCCCTCGCTCAATGAGACACTGTCAAATGTGTGGGTTCCAAAAAACTGAGGATGAAATGAATATGTTTGAGTGCCCTTTTTATAATGATATTCGCCTCCGCTACCAGAATCTGTTTACAGATATTTATAGGCATGTCCATGAGGATACCGACTTAACCGTATGGAATGTGGAATTCTGCGATTCCACATTCAGAACCTTTATGAATGGAAATGGCACTAAGTCTTTTTGGAGCAACCTAGCCGACTATCTTTCTACTTGTAGAAGAGCAAGACAGGAAGCCCTGGACTGCTTAGTGGCACCGTAATTTATTATCCCTTTTTTTTCTTCTTGAGACTTCTCATTTGTTAGCTTCTTACCTCCGCCACTGTAAGTGGTTGAGATCTGGGTCCTGCTCTAAGGGGTTTAATACCTACGCCACCAAAACGGTGGTTGGGAGTTTGGTTTGTTTGTCCTCGACACACCCCTGATGTAATGGGGTTTTTTGCTTTGTGGGTGCTTTTTCTTTTTGTTTAAAGCACAGAGTCTCATACACCCTCGCGGTGTCAAGTAGACTTTAACATGTAATGTAATGTAATGTAATACATACACCCCATTTAAATTTGATTGTTACGGCTCGGTTTAAACTCACCCAGCTTCCCACACACAGCATGCCCTAGCCTTCCCAGCCAGTTCAGTTGAGTAGTTGAACCTAACACATGTACGTCCACCCAACCACGTCCAAGTCTGCCCAGCCCCGCCCAGCCTGGTCAGTTAGGCCAGATATAGGACATGTCGCCATGTATGTATGTATGTATGCACAACCTGCATGTATGCATGTGTGCATAAGTCTGAACTCAATTTGTTTTCATATACAAGCAACCACATGCACACATACGTACATACACTCACACCTAGCCCGGTCTCTCACTTACTGCATTTCTTCCTTCTGTACGGACCAAGAATTTGATCCCATGGTCCATGCTCCAAGCGTCATACACAACACATGGAAGTCGTGCAAACCAGGCTTCAGCGGCCATGAAGTGGCCAATGCTGTCTGGCACTGCTGCTGAGGTGAGCACATCTGGCACGAGCACTGTCTCTACAGTTCCTTCCAGCATGGAAACAAGCTTCTGGGTCACTAACTCGATTGCTAGCTGGAGCTCTTCATGGGGGATGTCACCTGCCCCCTCGAAGCTGAGTTCAGCTGTGTTCCCGGCCCTGCTACTCGATAGCCCTGAGCAGTCGCGGCACTGGGCTCCCAAAGATCGAGCCGTGCTCGTGCCTATCACGTCGGCTAAAACGCATTCCCAAGGACTGGGGTCCTTTCCCGCGTCCAGTGATTTACTAACGTCCAGGTCGTTCTCAAACTCAAGCAAATCCTCGGGGGAGGTGAAGAAATCCATAAATGCAGAGGCAAGAAGTAAACGAAGGAAACAACGCGTGCACAAAACTCGCGGAAGCGGTTCTTGCACTCGAGTACCGCATGAGTGGATGATGTACTGATGATCTGTGTGTGTACTGTGTCGTGACGATAAGATAGTGGCCACTATTTCTTTCCGACACACTGGCTACTGCTACGAACTCTCGATTTGCATGCATCCTCTTACCAGACTAGATGGCGAGAACGAAACAGACTGCTAGGAAGTCTACTGGTGGCAAGGCCCCGAAGAACCAGCTCGGAAGGGGAAAGGGAAAATCTGTCCCCTTAACTCAACGGCGCAACAAGCCCCACCGCTACAGGTTGGTGCGCTTTCCTTCATTTGCTTGTGCCTATTTCCTGGTCATGTTTTGACGACTTCTTGTTCATGTAACTATTTCCTTGACATCTTTTGATGAGTTCTTGTTCAATGCCCAGGCCTGGCACTGTGGCCCTGCGGGAGATCCGCAAGTACCAGAAGACTACGGAGCTTTTGATTAGGAAGCTTCCCTTCGCGAGGCTACTTCGAGAAATAGTACAAGGTTTTGGAGATTACAGAATCCAAGCAGGGGCCAATTTGGCCCTTCAGGAAGCGACAGAGGCCTACTTGGTGGGCCTCTTCGAGGACACTAATCTGGCGGCGATACATGCCAAGCGGGTTACCATTATGCCCAAGGATATGCAGGTGCGCTATCTACAGGGGTTGGGGGTGGGGTGGGGGGTGGGGGGGCGGGGTGGGGGGTAAGAGTTGGATCCACACAAAATATGCTGCAGCTTCTGGGCAGATCCCTAGGTGGGCAGTTGGCCTTTGGTAAAAATATGCTGCAGCTGCTGGGACCCGTACACGACAAAACACAACAGTACACTACACTACACTACACAACAGTACACAACACTATACAACACTACACAACACTACTCAACAGAATGGGCAGGAGATGCGATTTGCCTTGTATGAACCACCCTCATGTAACAAGTACACAACAGTTAGTACACAACACTACACAACAGTACACAACAGTACACAACACTACACAATACTACTCAACAATACTCAACAGTACACAATTGTACACAACAGTACACAACACAACACAACTCAACACAACCTACACAACTCTGCACAATATTACACAACAGTACACAACACTCCTATAAACACTACACAACACTACACAACAGTACACAACACTACACAATACTACTCAACAATACTCAAGAGTACACAATTGTACACAACATTACACAACATTACACAGCACTATACAACACTACACAACACTAAACAACACTACACAACACTACACAACACTATACAACAAGGGGGCTGGGAGGGGGGGGGGGGGGGGGGGGGGGGTACTGAGCTACTTGAAACACTCACTCATTCACTCACTTTGATGTCTGTTTCCACTTGCAGCTCGCTCGGAGGATTCGAGGGGAGCGAAACTAGAACTTGGCAAGAAGTTGTGGTGAGTTATGTTTTCATGCCTGAACCACCCTCATGTAACAACTTAATTAATGCATGTTACTTATCAATAATATCATAATATGGCTTAGCTGAACCTACCCATACTGTAGCCCGATAAGCGCCCTTGAGGCTGCTTGCTACAGAATGGGCGGGAGATGCGATTTGCCTTGTATGGTATGCCTGAACCACCCTCATGTAACAACTTAATTAATGCATGTTACTTATCAATAATATCATAATATGGCTTAGCTGAACCTACCCATACTGTAGCCCGATAAGCGCCCTTGAGGCTGCTTGCTACAGAATGGGCGGGAGATGCGATTTGCCTTGTATGGTATGCCTGAACCACCCTCATGTTACAACTTAATTAATGCATGTTACTTATCAATAATATCATAATATGGCTTAGCTGAACCTACCCATACTGTAGCCCGATAAGCGCCCTTGAGGCTGCTTGCTACAGAATGGGCGGGAGATGCGATTTGCCTTGCATGGTATGCCTGAACCACCCTCATGTAACAACTTAATTAATGCATGTTACTTATCAATAATATCATAATATGGCTTAGCTGAACCTACCCATACTGTAGCCCGATAAGCGCCCTTGAGGCTGCTTGCTACAGAATGGGCGGGAGATGCGATTTGCCTTGTATAGTATGCCTGAACCACCCTCATGTAACAACTTAATTAATGCATGTTACTTATCAATAATATCATAATATGGCTTAGCTGAACCTACCCATACTGTAGCCCGATAAGCGCCCTTGAGGCTGCTTGCTACAGAATGGGCGGGAGATGCGATTTGCCTTGTATGGTATGCCTTAACCACCCTCATGTAACAACTTAATTAATGCATGTTACTTATCAATAATATCATAATATGGCTTAGCTGAACCTACCCATACTGTAGCCCGATAAGCGCCCTTGAGGCTGCTTGCTACAGAATGGGCGGGAGATGCGATTTGCCTTGTATGGTATGCCTGAACCACCCTCATGTAACAACTTAATTAATGCATGTCAGTAATAAAAAATATGGCTTAGCTGCACCTGCCCATTATGTAGCCACATAAGCGCCCTTGAGGCTGCTTGCTACAAAATGGGTGGTCAATGCGTTTAGCCATGTATGCATCCACCACCCTCTGCACACACTTAAGTCACCAACATGATAAGTGCAGCACATTCTAAGCAGCATTATCTTACTTATTCTAATGTTTTTTCCTTGCAGGTCATTCATGAATGCTGGCTGTTGGGAGCAAGTAAAGGTCGGCGCCAAGGACTGATGTCTTGCCCATGAAAGTGGAAAGAAGTGCAGCTTAGCCCACCCCCATCCTTGGGTTCCTTCCCTACATGTTGAGTGTAACATTTCTGCCTCCTAAAGTTGTTAGCCTGGATGTGGGAAGGGGTGGTGCTGATAATTGTTGGGTACATGTGTGGGCCTTGTTTGGGTATCAACACCTCCACCTATATCACCTGGTGTGAGTGCATGAGACCTAAGATGTGTGGTACCCCAGCCCAGGCCTACATCCTAAACCCTGAATCCTGTTAGTAATGGATGCCAAGCTTAGCCAATGCATGGGATACTAAGTATGTACTGCCGGGCCTTGGTCTCAGCTTTTTGTTGCATCTAAAATCATGACATTTAATAAAGATTGGGCGAAGTTATGGCTGTTACAGTGAACCACCACCCTCTAGGGGATATCATTCTCAGAATGAATTTGATGTAATACACCTCCTGTAAAATCCCCAACTTCAGTTCCCTCCGTTACGTCTGAAAGCCAACTTCCTTGTATCCTTGCCATATTATATTTTCAACCACACTGGAATTGCACACAATGCGACTTGCGTGACGACGACTCGTAGATAGAGGTGACAGTTAGAGTTCCGAGGTTGAGGGAGAGAAGAAAGGAAGGATCAACGTCGCTATGATGTCAAGACGCGGAATAGCAAGTTTGAAGAGGTCGCTCTGGTCAAACCGATTTCAAAAAAGCTCTAGTAGTGGAACAATTGAGATGGCACAACTAATGTACTACAGGGTACGGATTTGTGCCAGTTATCGCTAGGCGCTCGCCCGCCTCGGATTCAAAGCTTCCTACCTCTCGGCAGCCTACATATGGGAGCTTAGCTACATTTCGAAGTGCAATATCTTCGACCACCTTGAATTCCGTTTGATATTGTCTTGATTGACTTCCGTCGGATTCAATGAATAAGCTGCTTGAATTGAATCACTGATTCAAACTGTTTTCAAGGTACCCTGTTTCAAGGGGAAAACCGCTTGATAGGGTTCATTGATTCAAACCAGTTGATTCAAACGATTTCAAAGGTCTGCCTAAATACCGACGTAGAGGGAAGGTTTGGTGGCACACGTTGAACTTGTTCTGTGAGGTCAACGAGATGAAGGACACCAAGTTCTTGGCCTGTTTCTTTGGGGGTACTGCTTCTGATTGGTTCTTTCATCTTTGCAATGACCCTGCCCGCCCTCACAAACTCACCTGGGAGGAAGCTGAGACCGCTTTCCTTTCCTATTTCGACCCGAAGTATGGGAACGATGATCTCGTAGCTACCCAGCGCTTGCACTCCCACGCCATCACGCAAACCGACTCTGTTCGACACTAAGCCCAGGTTTTCCTGACCGAAGTCCGAATCGCTGGTGGTCTCGACCTCAAGTCCCAGCTCGTCCTATTCCGCCTTGGTCTGAAACCGACCATCGAATGCCGCTGCCGCTCGCACCCTACCAATATTGGGGGTCGTTTCGACACGCTTGACCAACTCATTGACCTCGCCTCAAAGGTCGAAGACCGACTATCCACCATCGCACTACCATCTCTGACACCTGAAACCTCTGCTCTTGCTACGCAGTCCCACGCTAAGGTGCCGAGCACCCAGGCTCACGGCAGGCCGAGGCCAACGGGAGGCCCCGAGGGCGACTCCAAGAGGCAACGTGCCCCATCCTCCGATTTTTGCCCCGTCTATACCGAAGAAGAGAAGTCGGCCCGCAGCCTTGCAATCGCCACCAAGCGAGGGTGGAAGCAGAGCAATGGAGCCCCATGGGACATGGCCTGCATCACCGCTGCTCGAGTGAAGAACTTATGCTATAAGTGCGGAACGGTTCGAACCTTCAACCCTGGGACTCCACCCAAGTGCCCACGATGCCCCGACGAGAGGAATTGAGACGTCGGTTGGCCAACTCATCAATTAGAGCCTGATGTTACCGATATTTCTGAAAACCCCTGTGTAACGCTCTTTTTGGCCCAGACCGATCTCCTTTGCCCCTTGCCTCACGGTCCCAGTGAAGTACCATCGATGGTCTTCCCGACTGCATTACCACCACCACCACCGATTCCGTGCATCTCGGCATGCGCAACTTCGACGGTCCACGCTGACCAAGACACTGCCCTTTTCGATGCCACTCAGGAGTTAAAGGGAAAGTCCTCATCGACAGTGGGGCAGATGCGGTTTTTGTTTCCGCCAAGTTCCTCGCTACCGAAGGCTTCGCGACCTACGCAGGTTCACCGGTCTACGTTCGTGTAGCTGACGGTTCAACAGTACTCACCACGACTCGTGCTGATTTTACTCTCGACCTCGGCAAACACAGATCGAAGGTCAAGGGCGCGTATGTCCTCCCTACCCTCGGCCCCACTACGACAGCACTCCTTGGACGCTCTTGGATGCTCCAGTCGCGAGTTTGCCTCAGTTTCGAAACAACTCGTATGAAGGCGACCCTTCGGACACCTCGAAAAACAGACCAGAACACGGTGGAATTATATTCTACTCGCCTCGAGTCGACACCGTACTCCATACCTGAGCTCGTGGCCTACACTCTCGCCAAAACCGCACTCTTCGACTCGGTGGTCTGTCACAGCCCAGGCTTGATGACCAACCAAACGCTCAAACGGTGGGTCCGAAGGCAGAAACAGAACCTCACTTGCTTCGAAGTGGTCGTTACCCAGCTCGACGATAGCGACGATGCCTTCGTTCTTAACGCACGAACAGCCCAAATCGACCCCGATCGCATGACCCGACGTGATCAAATTGTCCTGAACTGTGAGAAAGACTTCGCCAAGGCTTTCTCCACAGCCGACTCGGTCTCGGAATTACGTCCAGACACACCTCTCGTCTGCCCACTGATCGACCCACTGACCAGCCCAAAATTCTCGAGAGGACACCGACTGTCCCCGGCCGAACTCCTCGAAGTCGAACAGCAAGTCAAGGACCTCCTCGCGAAGGGATTCATTCATCCGAGCTTGAGTCCTTGGGGATCGCCGATCCTTTTCGTAGCCAAACCCGATGGCTCTTGGCGCATGGCCATTGATTATCGAAAACTCAACAAGGTCACGATTCCGAACCGATACCCGCTACCTCGCATCGACGATCTCTTCGACCAGGTCCGAGGTGCCAAGGTTTTCTCCAACCTGGACCTCTGAAACGCATACCACAACATACGCTTACACGATTCAGACGTACCAAAAACTGCGTTCATCACCCCCATGGGGCTCTACGAATTCAAGGTCCTACCGTTCGGACACGCCAACGCTCCCTCCGCCTTTATGAAGGTTATGAACACGGTGTTCCGCGACCTCATCGGCAAATTTGTCGTTATCTACTTCGACGATATCCTGATTTTCAGTAGTAACGACGAAGAGCACGAAAAACACCTTCGGATTGTTCTCCAGCGCTTGGAAGATAATCACCTCTTCATCAAACGGGAGAAATGCAGTTTTTTCCAACCGGAGGTTAAAAACCTTGGACATGTGCTATCGGGTGATGGCATTCGAGTCAACGAAACCAAGGTCAAGGCAGTCGCTGCTTGGCCTACACCGACTTGCTCGAAGCACGTACAACAGTTCCTTGGACTTGCCAACTTTTTCCGCAAATTCATCCAAGGATACTCCTCGCTCGCTGCCCCTCTGACCGCTATCGCAAACAAACACCACCCTGGGGTTGGATGGCCAATTTCAACGCCGCTAAAACCCCTCGGTAAACGGAATGCCGGACTACGGGGATCAGATTTCGCGACTATCTGGACCACCGACTGTCAAAGTGCCTTCGACGCAATAAAAGAAAGCCTTACCAACGCTCCTCTGCTTGCCCACCCTGATCCTACGAAGGATTTTCGAGCTGTCACAGACGCTTCTATCGAAGGGACAGGCGGCGTACTCCTTCAGGAGGGTCGGCCGATAGCTTACCATTCCCACAAATTCTCGAAAGCCGAACGCAACTATACCACGGGCGAACAGGAATTACTCGCCGTCTACCTCGCGCTTAGGGAATGGCGATGCTATCTCGAAGGATGTACAGGCGCATTCGAGCTCGACACTGACCACGAACCACTTGTCTACCTCGCCAACCAACCGGTGCTTTCACGTAAGCAAGCCCGATACATGGAATTTTTCTCGCGCTTCTCGAACATGAAGTGGAACCACATCGCTGGTCGTACCAATGTGGCTGACCCCTTGAGCCAACTTCCGACCTTCTCGACTGCTCTAACGGTGGAACGGATCCATCCCGACGATCCTATCCACTCTCGCAAAATTTCCCCCGATATCTTACTTGCATACAAACGCGACTCTTGGTTCCGGTGTCCACGCAACACGCAACACCTTACCCTTCGCCCCGATGGCTACTGGGTTGGTTCAGGCCGCTCCAAACGTTCAGCATCCGAGACACAGATCGTGGTCCCAAATGGCAACGCCCTCAAGAGTCGCATCTTGTTCGCCTTCCATGATACCCAGCGCCGCGGGCACCCGGGGTTCGAACGCACGTTCAACTCTTTCGGCTGTTATTACTGGTGGCCTGCGATGCGCCTCGATGTGAACGACTACGTTCGATCCTGTCATTCGTGTCAATCGGTGAAGGCTTCACACCAGCGTAG
This sequence comes from Chlamydomonas sp. ICE-L, assembly GCA_013435795.1. Classification (NCBI taxonomy): domain Eukaryota; kingdom Viridiplantae; phylum Chlorophyta; class Chlorophyceae; order Chlamydomonadales; family Chlamydomonadaceae; genus Chlamydomonas; species Chlamydomonas sp. ICE-L. The sequence goes on along the minus strand of JACBWV010000099.1, from coordinate 12,946,353 downwards.
CCACGGCACGCTCCAACCGCTCCCGATACCTAACGCTCCATTCGATTCGTTGAGCATGGATTTTATCGTGGGCCTCCCCAAGTCAGAGGGGTACAACATGATCTTTGTTATCGTTGATCGACTTACGAAAATGGTAAAGCTCGCTCCATGCAAGACGACCGATGGAGCAGAACAGATTGCGAAAATCTTCCACCGCATCATCCTCAGCGAACAAGGGACCCCGACCTCCCTTATCACCGATCGAGACGTCAAATTCACGAGCGCTTTCTGGAAGACGATCCAGTCTCTCTGTACCATCGAATCCGGGATGTCGACGGCGTTTCATCCACAGACTGACGGTCAAACCGAACGAATGAACAGTGTTCTCGAGGACACTCTCCGTCACTTTACGTCAACGACACAGAAAAATTGGTCTCAACTCCTCCCGAACGCGCAATTTGCTATCAACAACTCGTACAACAGTAGCATTCACGATTTTCCGTTCCGCCTCCTCTATGGACGATACCCACGCGTCGCTCTTCAGCCTCCCGATACGATACTCCCACATGACAGCCCACAGGCGGTGTCTTGGGTCGAACACATGACCAACGCTTTGGACTGTGCAAAAAAGGCGCTTCAGGCGGCCCAAGATCGACAACGCACGTACGCTAACCAGCATCGCCGACCAGTCACCTTCCTTATCGGCCAGGAAGTCATGCTCTCTACGAAAAATCTGAAATATTGGCCAGGTCGGGCTCGCAAGCTCCTCCCTCGTTTCGTGGGACCGTTCCCCGTCACTCGTGTCTACGATAAGCACGGTGAAACCCTCGCTGCTACCCTCGACCTTCCCGTTGGATGGCGTATTCATCCCACGTTTCACGTGTCCTTACTCAAGGCTTACGTCCCCGATGGATCCCCGATGATCCGCCCGAACCCCGATCATTTCCGGACTACTGACGAGCCAGTCTATGAAATCGGCAGAGTGGTCGACCACAAAATCGAATCTGGACTCCTCCGCTACTACGTTCAGTGGCTGCACTCTGATCACGTCCATACGTGGGAACTCGAATCCGACCTCGCAGGTCCCTGTGCCACCGACATCGACATGTACTGGCGCCAACATCCCGACCGCTCACGACCTATCGATCTCCCACCCGTCCCTGATCCGCACGCGCCGGTCCGCCCCCGCACTCGTCGCGAGGCCTCGACAGAAACCCCTGACGAGTACGTCCAACGAACAAGCACACGACTTCGGGAGAAGTCGCGAGCTAGAGAGGGGGGAAATGTGACAGATAACGATCCGTCACCTGCGCTACCTCGAGGTGGCGACGACTTCCCCGAGGAAGGGGAACTGACGTGACCTGTCGGGCGGTTGTAACCGTCCACCAGGTCCGCGACCTTCGCGCGCCTTACGTCCGCGCCCTACGCGCGCCCTTCAGACTATTCGACTACTCTGGAAGGCTAATTCGAATCAACGGGTTTATCGTTAAACCACGGGAGAATGTATGAGACTTAAGCCCGAAGCTTAACTCTCTAGGCCAGAAAACAGAGAGGTTCAATTCCTTTCTCTCCTGATACTTCGCCTCAAGCTTAGACGTGTTTCACACGTCACATACACGTCACAGGCTGATTAACAATTAGCTAGTATCCGAGCTAGCCACTCGGATGCAAGATGCAAGGTTGCGGGAAATTATTTATTCAGCTCGTGCACGCGCAGCAGCAGGATTTCCGAGATAAGCGGTAAGAGGCCGGGTGTCGCTCAGCTGACGTGCGATGTCCGAGGCAGGCAGCTTCCCCCCTGAACTGCGTGCTTCAATTCAAACGGTGCGCCACGTGCATTCGGACAGGAGATCTGATTTGCTGATATCCCTGTCAGATAGCCCCCGGACCAAGAGCCCCGGGACTAACTTCCCCCCTCCTCCAACCTCATCGAGAGAATCCTTGGTGCTCGCCGGCGCTCGCCGGGCTGGACTTCAGCGGATCGATCCCGCTGAAGTTTTGCATTCCGCTGAAGTCCACGTAGGATCCGCTGAAGTCCACGTCGGCCTTCAGCGGTCAAAAAAGCCAGCGTGGACTTCAGCGGGACAGACAGCTACACGTCCTAAAAGACGAAAAGGGAGTAGTGATAGTAGCCATAGTACCCCTTTGTACCCTTTGTACCCCTTTGTGATCAAGGGCGGCGATCAGGGCTGGGTCTGGAGTGTAGGTTCAGTGTGACCGATATACAGGCCAAAGCTTATGTTATTGGCTTTCAACCTGTGCAACACCGAAAACTCTTATGAGGCGCGCATCGCAACCAGAGCATGAAAATAGGAGCGTTCAGATCATCGACAATGTGGTGTGTGGTGAGGTGTGAGGAGTGGTGGTGTGGTGTTGCGGTGTGTTGTGGTGTGTTGTGGTGTGGTGGTGTGTGGTGAGGCGTGAGGAGTGGTGGTGGTGTGGTGTGGTGTTGTGTGTGGTGTGTGGTGTTGTGTGGTTCCGGAATCCCTATGCGCATTTAATTTGTGTAAGTGCTTTGGTGGTTTTGGTGTGTGGTGTGGTGTGGTGTGTGGTGGTGTGTGTGTTGTGTGGTGTGGTGTGGTGTGGTTCCGGAATCCCTATGCACATTTAATTTGTGTAAGTGCTTTGGTGGTTGGCTACAGTGCAAACAAACAGAATTCCCCACTCAACCTCACGTCCCGTAACAAGGCAACCCATACATGTATTTATCTTTTTTAAGTGCCATATATCTCACAACCCCCCTGCCCCCCCCCCCCCCCCCCCCCCCACACACACACACACACACACCCACACACCCTACACACACCCACACACAGGTATCCACCTCAGACATCAACGAGTACCAGGCCAATGTGAAGAATCAGATCAAGCGATCTTTAAGTGACATTGAGAGGGAGTGGGGAGGACCCTCGCTATTATCCGAGTGGTGCATTGTCTTCATTCGCCGATTTGGAGTGGATGCACATAAAGGTATACTTACATCGTTATTCTTGTATTTGCCTGCCTGCCTCCTTGCTAGCCCGACTGTGGGGAGGACCCTCAAGGTGATCTGAGTGGTGCATTGTCTTCATACGCCCATTTGGAGTGGATGCTCAGGTACACTTACAACTTTCTGTCTGTCTGTCTTTGTCTCTGTCTCTGTCTCTGTCTCTGTCTCTGTCTCTGTCTCTGTCTCTGTCTCTGTCTCTGTCTCTGTCTCTGTCTCTGTCTCTGTCTCTGTCTCTGTCTCTGTCTCTGTCTCTGTCTCTGTCTCTGTCCTCTGTCTCTGTCTCTGTCTCTGTCTCTGTCTCTGTCTCTGTCTCTGTCTCTGTCTCTGTCTCTGTCTCTGTCTCTGTCTCTGTCTCTGTTTCTGTCTGTCTGTCTCTGTCTCTGTCTCTGTCTCTGTCTCTGTCTCTGTCTCTGTCTCTGTCTCTGTCTCTGTCTCTGTCTCCTTTCTCTGTCTCTGTCTCTGTCTCTGTCTCTGTCTCTGTCTCTGTCTCTGTCTCTGTCTCTGTCTCTGTCTCTGTCTCTGTCTCTGTCTCTGTCTCTGTCTCTGTCTCTGTCTCTGTCTCTGTCTCTGTCTCTGTCTCTGTCTCTGTCTCGGTCTCTGTCTCTGTCTCTGTCTCTGTCTCTGTCTCTGTCTCTGTCTCTGTCTCTGTCTCTGTCTCTGTCTCTGTCTTCTGTCTCTGTCTCTGTCTCTGTCTCTGTCTCTGTCTCTGTCTCTGTCTCTGTCTCTGTATCCGTCTTCGTCTCTGTCTTTGTCTCTCTGTCTCTGTCTCTGTCTCTGGGTCCCTGTCTCCTGTCTCTGTCTCTGTCTCTGTCTCTGTCTCTGTCTCTGTCTCTGTCTCTGTCTCTGTCTCTGTCTCTGTCTCTGTCATCTGTCTCTGTCTCTGTCTCTGTCTCTGTCTCTGTCTCTGTCTCTGTCTCTGTCTCTGTCTCTGTCTCTGTCTCTGTCTCTGTCTCTGTCTCTGTCTCTGTCTCTGTCTCTGTCTCTGTCTCTGTCTCTGTCTCTGTCTCTGTCTCTGTCTCTGTCTCTGTCTCTGTCTCTGTCTCTGTCTCTCGTCCTTTCTCTGTCTCTGTCTCTGTCTCTGTCTCTGTCTCTGTTCTCTCTGCGCTGTCTCTGTCTCTGTCTCTGTCTCTGCTGTCTCCTGTCTCGTCTCTGTCCCCTCTGTCCTCTGTCTCTGTCTCTCTCTGTCTCTGTCTCTGTCTCTGTCTCTGGTCTCGTCTCTGTCTCTGTCCCTCTGTCCCTCTGAGTCTCTGTCTCTGTCTCTGTCTCTTCTCTGTCCTCTGTCCCTCTGTCCTGTCCCTCTGTCTCTGGTCTCTGTCTCTGTCTCTGTCTCTGTCTCTGTCCTCGTCTCTGTCTCTGTCTCTGTCTCTGTCTCCTCTGTCTCTGCTCTGTCTGTCCTCTGTCTTGTCCTGCTGTCTCTGTCTCTGTCTCTGCTCTTGTCCTCTGTCTCTGTCTCTGCTCTTCTGTCTCGGTCTCGTCTCTGTGTTCTCTGTCTCTTCTCTGGCTCTGTCCTGTCCTCTGTCTCTGTCTCTGTCTCGGTACTCTGTCTCTGTCTCTGGTCTGTCTCTTGTCCTGTCTCTGTCTCTGTCTCTGTCTCTGTCCCTCTGTCTCTGTCTCTGTGCTCTGTCTCTGTCCTCTGTCTCTGGCCTCTGTCTCTGTCCTCTGTCTCGGTCCTCTGCTCTGTCTCTGTCTCTGTCTCTTGTTCTCTGTCTCTGTCCTCCTGTCTGTCCTCTGTCCTCTGTCTCTGTCTCTGCTCTGTCCCTCTGTCTCTGTCCTCTTGTCTCTGTCTCTTTCTCTGTCTCTGTCTCTGGTCTCTGTCTCTGGCTCGTCCTCTGTCTCTGTCTCTGTCTCTTTTCTCTGTCTCTGTCCTCCTGTCGCTGTCTCTGTCTCTGTCTCTGTCTCTGTCTCTGTCTCTGTCTCTGTCTCTGTCTCTGTCTCTGATCTCTGTCCTGTCCTCTGTCTCTGTCTCCCCTCTTTCTCTGGTCTCTGTCTCTGTCTCTGTCTCTGTCTCTGTTCCTGGCTCTGTCTTCTGTCGCTGTCTCTGTCCTCCTGTCTCTGTCTCTGTCTCTGTTCTCTGTCCTCTGCTCTGTCTCTGTCTCTGTCCTCTGTCTCCTGGTCTCTGTCTCGTCTCTGTCCTCTGTCTCGGTCTCGTCTCTTCTCTGTCTCTGTCTCTGTCTCTGTCTCTGTCCTCTGTCGATGTCTCCTGCTCTGGTCCTGTCTCTGTCCTCTGTCTCTGTCTCTGTCCCTGCTGTCTCTGTCTCTGTCTCTGTCTCTGTCTCTGTCTCTGTCTCTGTCCCTGTCTCTGTCTCTGTCTCTGTCTCTGTCTCTGTCTCTGTCTCTGTCTCTGTCTCTGATCTCTGTCCTCTTGATCGTATGTATTTAGGGGACCCAAACCTGGATAATGAAGGGTTGAGCCAATTACTGGAACACTATGCTCGTGTTCAGCTTTGAAAATGGGTAAATCCAGGAAACCCCTATCCCAATATATTGAGTGGTAGAGTGAACTACCCTCAGCTTCAAGGAACCATGGTGCATACGAGTAGGGGATCATGGGGTGGGAGAGGGGTAATGATGGGTAGGGGGAACCAAACCTGGATAATGAAGGTTTTGCCACTTAAACTGGAAGCAGGTATCTCGTGTTCACTTTGGACTGGGGTAATGCCATGGAAAAACCCTATCCAAGACATTGAGTTCATAGTGAACAACCTCAGTTTCAAGGACCATGTGCCTACGAATAAGAGTCTTAATGGTGGGGAGGGGTGGGGGGGGGGGGGTTTCATCACGGGGGGAGGAGGACCCAACCCTGGATAATGAAGGTTATGCCAATTAAACTGGAAGCCAACTAAATCTTTTTCGGTTCTGAAATGGGTAAACCATGGAAACCCCTATCCCAAGACATTGAGTGTAGATTGAACACCCTCAACCTCAAGTAACCAATGTGCACTGCCATACGAGTAGGAGCTCAGGGGGGGAGGGGGGGGGGATTCAGGGGGTAGGGACCCAACCTGGATAATGAAAGGTCGGCCAATTAACTAGAAGCAATTATGGCTTGTGTTTGTTTTGGAAATGGGTAAATCCAGGTAAACCCCCCGATCCAAGACTGTAAGTGTAGAGTGGAACTACCTCAGCTTACAAGGAACCAAGGTGGCACACGAGTAAGGGGCTCAGGGGGGGGGAGGGGGGGGGGGGTGGGGGGTCAAGGGGTAGGGGGACGAACCGGGATAATGAATGTCGGGGCCAAATTAAAACTGGAAGCAGGTATGCTTGTGTTCAAGTTTGGAAATGGGTAATGCCATGGAAACCCCTATCCCAAGATATTAAGTGTAGAGTGAACTACTCAGCTCAAGGAACCAATGTGCAGACAGTAGGGGCTCAGGGGGGGCTCCGGTGGGGGGGGGGGTCAAAGGGGGTAGGGGGACCCAAAACCGGGATAATGAAGTCGGCCAACTAAACTAAAGCACGTAATGCTCGGGTTCAGTTCTGAAATGGGTAATGCCATGGAAACCCTATCCCAAGACTGGGAGGTGTTAAGTGAACGACCACGCAGCTGTCAAGAACCAAGGTGCATATACGAAAGTAGGGGGAGGGGGGGGATCAGTTGGGGGGGAGGGGGGGGGGGGGGGGGAGGGGGGAGGGGGGGGGGGGGAGGGGGGGGGGGGGGGGGGGGGGGGGGGGGGGGGGGGGGGGGGGGGGGGGGGGGGGTCAGGGGGTAGGGGGAAAAAGGGACCCAACCTGGATAAGGAAGGTCGGCTAATGAAACTGGATAAACTGGAAGCAAAGTATGCTCGTGGTCAGCTTTGAAGATGGGTAATGATTGGCCATGGAAACCCATAGCCCAAGTAATTGAGTGTAGAGTGAACTTCCTCAGCGTCAAGGAACCATGGTGCAGACAGTAGGGGAATTCAGGGGGGTGGGGGATGGGGGATGAAGGGGGTAGGGGACCAAACCTGGAGGATATGAAGGTTGGCCATTAAAAAACTGGAGGCAATGTATTCCTCTCTCGTGTTCAGTGTGTTCAGCTTTGGACTGGGTAATGACAAGGAAACAAACCTATCCCCAAGATATTTGAGTGTAGAAGTGGACTAGCTCAGCTTCAGGGAAAAGGATGATAACATACGAATAGGGGCTGAGGTGTGGGGGGGGGGGGGGGGGGGGGGGGGGGGGGGGGGGGGGGTGGGGGGGGGGGGTGACGGGGGTATGGGGGACCCAAACCTTGGTAGGAAGGTTGTCCAATTAAACTGGAAAGCCCGTATGCTGTTCAGTCTTTGGACAACTGGGTAATGACAAGGAAACCCATATCCCAAGAAAATTGATGTATAGTGAACTAGCTCAGCTTCAAGGGAAAAGGATGCATACGAATAGGGGCTCAGGTTGTGGGGTTGGGGGGGGGGGGGGGGGGGGGGGGGGGGGGGGGGGGGGGGGGGGGGGGGGGGGGGGGGGGGGGTGGGGTGAAGGGGGTAGGGGGACCCAAACCTGGATAATGAAGGTTGGCCAATTAAACTGGAAGCAGGTATGCTTGTGTTCAGCTTTGGAACTGGGTAATGCCATGGAAACCCCTATCCCAAGAAATTGAGTGTAGAGTGAACTACCTCAGCTCAAGAACCATTTGCTGATTAGGGTGCTCAGGGGGCTCAGGGGGGGGGGGTTTCAGGGGTTAGGGGGACCCAACCTGGATATAAGGTTGGCCAATTAAACGGAAGCACGTATGCATGTGTTGGTTTTCAGCTTTGGGAAATGGTTAATGCTCATGAAACCCCTATCTTAAGACTTGAGTGTAGAGTTAAATACCTCAGCTGCAAGAACACGGTGCATACGAGTAGGGGCTGCAGGGGGGGAGGGGGGGGGGGGGGGTTTTCAGGGGGTAGGATGACAAAACGCTGGATATGAATATGGCAATTAAACTGGAAGCACGTTTGCTTGTGTTTCTGTTTTGGAAATGGTTAATGCCATGGAAACCCTATCCCAGAAGATTTAAGTGTAGAGTGAACTACCCGCTCAGCTTCAAGGAACCAAGTGCATACGGTAGGGGCTCAGGGGGTCTCGAGGGGTGTGGGGTTTCCAACACATCACGGGGGTAGGGGGGACCCACCCTGGATAATGAAGGTCGGCAACTAAATTGAAAGCTCGTATGCAGTGTTCATTCTGGAACTTGTTAATTCCATCTGAAACCCCTATCCCAAACATTGAAGTGAAGATGACTACCCAGCTTCAGAACCATTGTGCATACGAGTATGGGGCTGAGGGGTGCCGGGGGGGGGGGGGTTGGTGTGGTGGTGGTGTTGGTGTTGGGGGGGGGGGGTGGGGTGTGTGGGGTGTTGGGGGGTTTTGTTTTTTTGTTCTTTTTTTTTCTTTTTTTTTTGGGTCTGTGTTGTCTTTTGGGGTGTGGGGGGTTCCCCCTTTGTGTCTTGGCCCCCCCCCTTGCTCTGAAGTTCGTCTCATTCCACTGGAAGCACTTATGCTGTGTCAGCTTTTGCAGATGGTACTCCCTGGTACCCCCTATCCCAATATGTTGAGTTTAGAGTGCAACTTCCTCATCTTCAAGGACCCATGGTCCTACTGAATTAGGGGATCAGGGGGGGTGGGGGATTTGGGGATGAGAAGGGGTAGGGCCCCAAACCTGGATAATGAAGGTTGGCCAATTAACTGGAAGCAGGTATTCTCGTGTTCAGCTTTGGAACTGGGTAATGCCATGGAAAACCCTATCCAAGATCAAATTGAGTGAGAGTGAACTAGCTTCAGCTTCAAGGACAAGGATGCATACAATAGGGGCTCAGGGGGTGGGGTTGGGTGGGGTGGGGGTGGGGGGGGTGAAGTGGGGGGTAGGACCCAACCTGTGTAATGAGGTTGGCCAATAAACTTAAGCAGGTATGCTGTGTTATCTTTGGAAATGGGTATTCCAGGGAAACCCATATCCCAAGATATGCTGTAAAGTAACTGCTCAGCTTCAAGGGACAAGATTCATAGCGAATGGGCTCAGGTGTGGGGTTGGGGGTTGGGGGGTGGGGGAGGTGGGGGGGGGGGGGGGGTGGGGGGGGGGGGGGGGGGAGTGAAAGGGTATGGGGACCCAAACCTGGGTAATGAAGGTGGCCAATTAAACTGGAAGCAGGTATGCTTGTGTTAAGCTTTGGAACTGTTGTTTTGCAAGGAAACCCTACCCAAGACATTGAGTGTAGAGTGAACTACTCGCTTCAAGGAACCAAGTCTTACGAATAGAGCTTAGATTGGGGGAGGGGGGGGGGGTGAAGGGGTAGGTGGACCCAAACCGGATGAGGAAGGTTGCCAAAAAACTGGAAAGCAGGTCTGGCTTTTGTTCAGTTCTATTTTTCCGGAAATGGGTAATGCCATGGAAACCCCTATCCCAAGACATTAATTGTAGAGTGAACTACCTCAGCTTCAAGGAACCAAGGTGCATACGAGTAGGGGCTCAGGGGGGAAAGTCGGGGGGGGGGGGGGGGGGGGTTCAAGGGGAGTGGGACCCAAACCTGATAATGAAGGTCGCCAATTCAACCTGTAAGACACGTATAAATGCTTGTGTTCTTTTTTGGAAATGGGTACAAATCCATGGACCCCTATCCCAGAAGACAATAAGTGTAGAGTGAACTACTCAGCTTCAAACCAGGTGCATAGAGTAGGGCCCAGTGGGGCTCGGGGGGGGGGGTAGTTCAAGGGGGTAAGGGACCCAACCTGGATATGAAATGGTCGGCCAATTAAACTGGAAGCACGTATGCTTGTGTTCAGCTTTGGAACTGGGTAATGCCAAGGAACACCCCTATCCAAGATAGTGATTGTAAGAGTGAATAGGCTCTCTTCAAGGGACAAGGATGCAACGAATAGGGCTCAGGGGGTGGGGTTGGGGTTGGGGGGTGTGGGGTGGGGGGGGTTGACGGGGGGTAGGGGAACCCAACCTGGCTAATTGAAGGTTGGCCAATTAAACTGGAAAGCAAGTATTCTCGTTCAGTTCGGAATGGTAAATGCCCATGGAAACCCCCTATCCCAAAGCATTGAGTTTAGAGTGAAACACCTCAGCTTCAATGGGGGTTCAAGGACACGGTGTCATACGAGTAGGGGCTCAGGGGTGGAGTGTGGGGGGGGGGTGGGGGGGGTCAGGGTTAGGGGGAACCCAAACCGTGGATATGAAGTTCGGCCATTGAAAACTGGAACAGCTTAATGCTTGTGTTCTGTTTTGGAAATGGTAAATTCCATGGAAACCCCTTATCCCAAGACAAGTTAAGTGTAGAGTTACTACCAACAGCTTCAAGGGAACCAAGGTGCATACGAGTATGGCTCAGGCAGAGCAGAGGGGGGTCTACAGGGGGAGGGGGTGTTCACAAGGGGGGTAGGGGGACCCAACCTGGATAATAGGTTGCCAATTAAACTGGAGCACTTATGCAGGTGTTCACTGTACGGGTTATGCCATGGAAAACCTTCTTAAGACATTGAGTGGTATAGTGAAACTACCTCAGCTTCAAGGAACCAAGGTGCATACGAGTAGGGGCTCAGGGGGGAGGGTGGGGGGGGGGGGTTCAAGGGGGTAAGGGGGCCCCAAACCGGATATGAAGGTCAGCCAATTAAACTGTAAGCAAGGGTTTCTTGTGTTTCTGTTTGGGAAATGGGTAAATCCATGAAAACCCCTATCCGCAGAAATTACTGTAGAGTGAACTACCCTCACTTCCAAGTAACCAAAGGTGCATCCGAGTATGGGCTCAGGGGGGCTCGGGGGGGGGGGGGTGGGGGGGGGGGGTGGGTGGGGGTTTTTTTTTGTGTTTTTGTTTTTTTTATTTTTTTTGTTTTTTTTTTGTCTTTTTTTTTTTTTTTGTTTGTTTTTTTGGTTTGTGGTTTTTTTTGTTATTGTTTTTTTTTTTTTGGTATTTTTTTTTTTTTTTTTTTTTTTCTGCTTTATTTCTTTTTTGTTTTTTTTTTTATTTTTTTGTTTGTATTATTTTTTTTTTTTTTTTTTTTTTTTTTTTTTTCTGTTTTTTTTTTTTTGGTTTGGGGGTTTGGGTTTGTTGCTTTTTTGGTGGTTTTGTTTCCCTTTTTCTTGGACCCAAACGGATAAGGAACGTCGCCAATTTAAACTGGAAGCACGTATGCTTGTGTGTTCAGCTTTGAACTGGGCTGAACAAGGAAACGCCCTATTCCAAGACATTTGAGTGTAGAGTGGAACTAGCTCAGGCTTCAAGGGACAAGGAGTGCATACGACTAGGGGCTCAGGGTTTGTGTTGGGGGGGGGTGGGGGGGGGGGGGGGGGGGGGGGGTGCAGGGGTAGGGGGACCCAAACCTGGGTAATGAAGGTTGGCCAATTAAACTGGAAGCAGGTATGCTTGTGTTCAGCTTTGGAACTGGGTAATGCCAAGGAAACCCCTATCCCAAGATATTGAGTGTAGAGTGAACTACCTCAGCTTCAAGGGACAAGGATGCATACGAATAGGGGCTCAGGGGTGGGGTTGGGGGGGGGGGGGGGGGGGGGGGGGGGGGGGGGGGGGGGGGGGGGGGGGGGGGGGGGGGGGGGGGGGGGGGGTGAAGGGGGTAGGGGGACCCAAACCTGGATAATGAAGGTTGGCCAATTAAACTGGAAGCAGGTATGCTTGTGTTAAGCTTTGGAAATGAGTAATGCCATGGAACCCCTATCCCAAGACATTGAGTGTAGAGTGAACTACCTCAGCTTCAGGAATCCAAGGTGGCATACGAAGTAGAGGCTTAGGGGGGGGGGGGTGGAGGGGGGGGGTCAAGGGGGTAGGGGGACCCAACCTGGATAATGAAGTGTGGCCAATTAAAACTGGAAGCACGTATGCTCGTGTTCAGTTCTGGAAATGGGTAATGCCATGGAAACCCCTATCCCAAGACATTGAGTGTAGAGTGAACTACCTCAGCTTCAAGGAACCAAGGTGCATACGAGTAGGGGCTCAGGGGGGGTAAGGGGGGGGGGGGGGGTGCAAGGGGGTAGGGGGACCCAAACCTGGATAAATGAAGGTTCGGCCAAATTAAACCTGGAAGCAATGTATGCTCGTGTTCAGTTCTGGAAATGGTTAATGCCATGGAAACCCCTATCCCAAGACATTAAGTGTAGAGTGGAGGAACTACCTCAGCTTCAAGGAACCAAGGTGACATACGAGTAGGGGCTCAGGGGGGCTCGGGGGTGGGGGGGGTTCATTCAAGGGGTAGGGTAGGGTGGACACCCCAAACCTGGATAATGAAGGTCGGCCAATTAAACTGGAAGCACGTATGCTCGTGTTCAGTTCTGAAATGGGATTGAACATGGAAACCCCTATCCCAAGAAATTAGTGTAGAGTGAACTACCTCAGCTTTCAAGGAACCAAGGTGCATACGAATAGAGGCTTAGGGGGGGGAGGGGGGGGGATTCAAGGGGGTAGGGGGACCCAAACCTGGATAATGAAGGTTGGCCAATTAAACTGGAAGCACGTATGCTCGTGTTCAGTTCTGGAAATGGGTAATGCCATGGAAACCCTATCCCAAGACATTGAAGTGTAGAGTGAACTACCTCAGCTTCAAGGAACCAAGGTGCATACGAGTAGGGGCTCAGGGGGGGGAGGGGGGGGGGGGGTGGGGTTCAATGGGGGTAGGGGGACCCAAACCTGGATATGAAGGTCGGCCAATTAAACTGGAAGCAGGTATGCTCGTGTTCAGTTCTGGAAATGGGTATTGACATGGAAACCCCTATCCCAAGACATTGAGTGTAGAGTGAACTACCTCAGCTTCAAGGAACCAAGGTGCATACGAATAGAGGCTTAGGGGGGGGAGGGGGGGGGGGTTCAAGGGGGTAGGGGGACCCAAACCTGGATAATGAAGGTTGGCCAATTAAACTGGAAGCACGTATGCTTGTGTTCAGTTCTGGAAATGGGTAATGCCATGGAAACCCCTATCCCAAGACATTAAGTGTAGAGTGAACTACCTCAGCTTCAAGGAACCAAGGTGCATACGAGTAGGGGCTCAGGGGGGCTCGGGGAGGGGGGGTTCAAGGGGGTAGGGGGACCCAAACCTGGATAATGAAGGTCGGCCAATTAAACTGGAAGCAGGTATGCTCGTGTTCAGTTCTGGAAATGGGTAATGCCATGGAAACCCCTATCCCAAGACATTGAGTGTAGAGTGAACTACCTCAGCTTCAAGGAACCAAGGTGCATACGAGTAGAGGCTTAAGGGGGGGGAGGAGGGGGGGGGTGTCAAGGGGGTAGGGGGACCCAAACCTGGATAATGAAGGTTGGCCAATTAAACTGGAAGCACGTATGCTCGTGTTCAGTTCTGGAAATGGGTAATGCCATGGAAACCCCTATCCCAAGACATTGAGTGTAGAGTGAACTACCTCAGCTTCAAGGAACCAAGGTGCATACGAGTAGGGGCTCAGGGGGGGGGAGGGGGGGGGGGGGGGGGGGGCGGTTCAAGGGGGTAGCGGGGACCCAAACCTGGATAATGAAGGTCGGCCAATTAAACTGGAAGCACGTATGCTTGTGTTCTGTTTTGGAAATGGGTAAATCCATGGAAACCCCTATCCCAAGACATTAGTGTAGAGTGAACTACCTCAGCTTCAAGGAACCAAGGTGCATACGAGTAGGGGCTCAGGGGGGCTCGGGGGGGGGGGGTTCAAGGGGGTAGGGGGACCCAAACCTGGATAATGAAGGTCGGCCAATTAAACTGGAAGCAGGTATGCTCGTGTTCAGTTCTGGAAATGGGTAATGACATGGAAACCCCTATCCCAAGACATTGAGTGTAGAGTGAACTACCTCAGCTTCAAGGAACCAAGGTGCATACGAGTAGGGGCTCAGGGGGGGAAGGGGGGGGGGGGGGGGGGGGCGTTCAAGGGGGTAGGGGGACCCAAACCTGGATAATGAAGGTCGGCCAATTAAACTGGAATCACGTATGCTTGTGTTCTGTTTTGGAAATGGGTAAATCCATGGAAACCCCTATCCCAAGACATTAAGTGTAGAGTGAACTACCTCAGCTTCAAGGAACCAAGGTGCATACGAGTAGGGGCTCAGGGGGGCTCGGGGGGGGGGGTTCAAGGGGGTAGGGGGACCCAAACCTGGATAATGAAGGTCGGCCAATTAAACTGGAAGCAGGTATGCTCGTGTTCAGTTCTGGAAATGGGTAATGACATGGAAACCCCTATCCCAAGACATTGAGTGTAGAGTGAACTACCTCAGCTTCAAGGAACCAAGGTGCATACGAGTAGGGGCTCAGGGGGGGCTCGGGGGGGGGGGGGTTCAAGGGGGTAGGGGGACCCAAACCTGGATAATGAAGGTCGGCCAATTAAACTGGAAGCACGTATGCTTGTGTTCTGTTTTGGAAATGGGTAAATGCCATGGAAACCCCTATCCCAAGACATTAAGTGTAGAGTGAACTACCTCAGCTTCAAGGAACCAAGGTGCATACGAGTAGGGGCTCAGGGGGGCTCGGGGGGGGGGGGGGGTTCAAGGGGGTAGGGGGACCCAAACCTGGATAATGAAGGTCGGCCAATTAAACTGGAAGCAGGTATGCTCGTGTTCAGTTCTGGAAATGGGTAATGACATGGAAACCCCTATCCCAAGACATTGAGTGTAGAGTGAACTACCTCAGCTTCAAGGAACCAAGGTGCATACGAGTAGGGGCTCAGGGGGGGAGGGGGGGGGGGGGGTTCAAGGGGGTAGGGGGACCCAAACCTGGATAATGAAGGTTGGCCAATTAAACTGGAAGCACGTATGCTCGTGTTCAGTTCTGGAAATGGGTAATGCCATGGAAACCCCTATCCCAAGACATTGAGTGTAGAGTGAACTACCTCAGCTTCAAGGAACCAAGGTGCATACGAGTAGGGGCTCAGGGGGGCTCAGGGGGGGGGGGGGGGTTCAAGGGGGGTAGGGGGACCCAAACCTGGATAATGAAGGTCGGCCAATTAAACTGGAAGCATGTATGCTCGTGTTCAGTTCTGGAAATGGGTAATGACATGGAAACCCCTATCCCAAGACATTGAGTGTAGAGTGAACTACCTCAGCTTCAAGGAACCAAGGTGCATACGAGTAGGGGCTCAGGGGGGGAGGGGGGGGGGGGGGGGGGTCAAGGGGGGTAGGGGGACCCAACCTGGATAATGAAGGTTGGCCAATTAAACTGGAAGCACGTATGCTTGTGTTCTGTTTTGGAAATGGGTAATTCCATGGAAACCCCTATCCCAAGACATTAAGTGTAGAGTGAACTACCTCAGCTTCAAGGAACCAAGGTGCATACGAGTAGGGGCTCAGGGGGGCCTCGGGGGGGGGGGGTTCAAGGGGTAGGGGGACCCAAACCTGGATAATGAAGGTCGGCCAATTAAACTGGAAGCACGTATGCTCGTGTTCAGTTCTGGAAATGGGTAATGCCATGGAAACCCCTATCCCAAGACATTAATGTAGAGTGAACTACCTCAGCTTCAAGGAACCAAGGTGCATACGAGTAGAGGCTTAAAGGGGTGGGGGATGGGCGTTGAAGGGGGTAGGGGGACCCAAACCTGGATAATGAAGGTCGGCCAATTAAACTGGAAGCAGGTATGCTCGTGTTCAGTTCTGGAAATGGGTAATGACATGGAAACCCCTATCCCAAGACATTGAGTGTAGAGTGAACTACCTCAGCTTCAAGGAACCAAGGTGCATACGAGTAGGGGCTCAGGGGGGGGAGGGGGGGGGGGTTCAAGGGGGTAGGGGGACCCAAACCTGGATAATGAAGGTCTGGCCAATTAAACTGGAAGCACGTATGCTCGTGTTCAGTTCTGGAAATGGGTAATGCCATGGAAACCCCTATCCCAAGACATTTAGTGTAGAGTGAACTACCTCAGCTTCAAGGAACCAAGGTGCATACGAGTAGGGGCTCAGGGGGGGGGGGGGGGGGGGGGGGGGGGGTTCAAGGGGGTAGGGGGACCCAAACCTGGATAATGAAGGTCGGCCAATTAAACTGGAAGCACGTATGCTCGTGTTCAGTTCTGGAAATGGGTAATGCCATGGAAACCCCTATCCCAAGACATTGAGTGTAGAGTGAACTACCTCAGCTTCAAGGAACCAAGGTGCATACGAGTAGGGGCTTAAGGGGGGGAGGGGGGGGGGGGGGGTTCAAGGGGGGTAGGGGGACCCAAACCTGGATAATGAAGGTCGGCCAATTAAACTGGAAGCACGTATGCTTGTGTTCATGTTCTGGAAATGGGTAATGCCATGGAAACCCCTATCCCAAGACATTAAGTGTAGAGTGAACTACCTCAGCTTCAAGGAACCAAGGTGCATACGATAGGGGCTCAGGGGGGCTCGGGGGGGGGGGGGGGGTTCAAGGGGGTAGGGGGACCCAAACCTGGATAATGAAGGTCGGCCAATTAAACTGGAAGCACGTATGCTCGTGTTCAGTTCTGGAAATGGGTAATGACATGGAAACCCCTATCCCAAGACATTGAGTGTAGAGTGAACTACCTCAGCTTCAAGGAACCAAGGTGCATACGAGTAGGGGCTCAGGGGGGCGGAGGGGGGGGGGGGGGGGGTCAAGGGGGGTAGGGGGACCCAAACCTGGATAATGAAGGTCGGCCAATTAAACTGGAAGCACTTATGCTTGTGTTCTGTTTTGGAAATGGGTAATGCCATGGAAACCCCTATCCCAAGACATTAAGTGTAGAGTTAACTACCTCAGCTTCAAGTAACCAAGGTGCATACGAGTGGGGGCTCAGGGGGGCTCGGGGATGGGGGTTCAAGGGGGTAGGGGGACTAAAACCTGGATAATAAAGGTCGGCCAATTAAACTAGAAGCATGTATGCTCGTGTTCAGTTCTGGAAATGGGTAATGCCATGGAAACCCCTATCCCAAGACATTGAGTGTAGAGTGAACTACCTCAGCTTCAAGGAACCAAGGTGCATACAGTGGGGCGACGGTGGGGGGGGGGGGGGGGGGGGGGGGGGGGGGGGGGGGGGTTTCAAGGGGGTAGGGGACCCAAACCTGGATAATGAAGGTCGGCCAATTAAACTGGAAGCACGTATGCTTGTGTTCTGTTTTGAAAATGGGTAATGCCATGGAAACCCCTATCCCAAGACATTAAGTGTAGAGTGAACTACCTCAGCTTCAAGTAACCAAGGTGCATACGAGTAGGGGCTCAGGGGGGCTCAGGGGGGGGGGGTTCAGGGCGGTAGGGGACCCAAACTGGATAATGGAAGTCGGCCAATTAAACTGGAAGCATGTATGCTCGTGTTCAGTTCTGGAAATGGGTAATGCCATGGAAACCCCTATCCCAAGACATTGAGTGTAGAGTGAACTACCTCAGCTTCAAGGAACCAAGGTGCATACGAGTAGGGGCTCAGGGGAGGGGGGGGGGGGGGGGGTTAAGGGGTAGGGGGAACAAAATGGATAATGAGGTAGGCCAATAAAACTGGAAAGAACGTATGTTGGGTTCTGTTTTGGAAATGGGTAATGACATGGAACCCTATCCCAAGGACATTGATGTAGAGTGAACTACCTCATGCTTCAAGGAACAAAGTGCATACGGAGTAGGGGCTCAGGGGGGGAGGAGGGGGGGGGGTTCCAAGGGGGTAGGGGGAACCAAAATGGATAATGAAGGTCGGCCAATTAAACTGGAAGCACGTATGCTTGTGTTCTGTTTTGGAAATGGGTAATCCATGGAAACCCCTATCCCAAGACATTAAGTGTAGAGTGAACTACCTCAGCTTCAAGGAACCAAGGTGCATACGAGTAGGGGCTCAGGGGGGCTCGGGGGGGGGGGTTCAAGGGGGTAGGGGGACCCAAACCTGGATAATGAAGGTCGGCCAATTAAACTGGAAGCACGTATGCTCGTGTTCAGTTCTGGAAATGGGTAATGCCATGGAAAACCCTATCCCAAGACATTGAGTGTAGAGTGAACTACCTCAGCTTCAAGGAACCAAGGTGCATACGAATAGAGGCTTCAGGGGGGGGGGGGGGGGGGGGGGGTTCAAGGGGGTAGGGGGACCCAAACCTGGATAATGAAGGTTGGCCAATTAAACTGGAAGCACGTATGCTCGTGTTCAGTTCTGCAAAATGGGTAATGCCATGGAAACCCCTATCCCAAGACATTAAGTGTAGAGTGAACTACCTCAGCTTCAAGGAACCAAGGTGCATACGAGTAGGGCTCAGGGGGGGCTCGGGGGGGTGGGGGGGGTCGGGGTTCAGGGGGTAGGGGGACCCAAACTGGATAATGAAGGTCGGCCAATTAAACTGGAAGCAGGTATGCTCGTGTTCAGTTCTGGAAATGGGTAATGCCATGGAAACCCCTATCCCAAGACATTGAGTGTAGAGTGAACTACCTCAGCTTCAAGGAACCAAGGTGCATACGAATAGAGGCTTAGGGGGGGGGGGGGGGGGGGGTCAAGGGGGTAGGGGGACCCAAACCTGGATAATGAAGGTCGGCCAATTAAACTGGAAGCACGTATGCTTGTGTTCTGTTTTGGAAATGGGTAATCCATGGAAACCCCTATCCCAAGACATTAAGTGTAGAGTGAACTACCTCAGCTTCAAGGAACCAAGGTGCATACGAGTAGGGGCTCAAAGGGCTCGGGGGGTGGGTTCAAGGGGGGTAGGGGGACCCCAAACCTGGACCTGGATCATGAAGGTCGACCAATAAACTGAAGCACGTATTGATCGTGTTCAGTTCTGGAATGGGTATAATGACATGGAAACCCCTCTCCCACGACATTGAGGTAGAGTGAACTACCTCCAAGCTTTCAAGGAACCAATGTGCCTACGAGGTAGGGGCTTAGGGGGGCTCCGGGGGGGGGGGGGTTTCAAGGGGGGTAGGGGACCCAACACTGGATTAATGAAGGTCGGCCAATTTAAACTGGAAACACTTTTATGCTGTGTTCTGTTTTGAACATGGGTTAATGCCATGGAACCCCTATCCCAAGACATTAAGTGTAGATGTTAACTACATCAGCTTCAGGAACCAAGCGTGCATACGAGGTAGGAGGCTCAGGGGGGCTCGGGGGGGATGGGGGTTCCAAGGGGGGTAGGGGGACCTAAAACCTGGATAATAAAGGTCGGCCAATATTAAACTGGAAGCACGTATGCTCGTGTTCAGTTCTGGAAATGGGTAATGCCATGGAAACCCCTATCCCAAGACATTGAGTGTAGAGTGAACTACCTCAGCTTCAAGGAACCAAGGTGCATACGAGTAGGGGCTCAGGGGGGGGAGGGGGGGGGGGGGGGGGGGGGGGGTTCAAGGGGGTAGGGGGACCCAAACCTGGATAATGAAGGTCGGCCAATTAAACTGGAAGCACGTATGCTTGTGTTCTGTTTTGGAAATGGGTAAATCCATGGAAACCCCTATCCCAAGACATTAAGTGTAGAGTGAACTACCTCAGCTTCAAGGAACCAAGGTGCATACGAGTAGGGGCTCAGGGGGGGCTCGGGGGGGGGGGGTTCAAGGGGGTAGGGGGACCCAAACCTGGATAATGAAGTCGGCCAATTAACTGGGAAGCAGTATGCTCGTTGTTCAGTTCTGGAAATGGAGTAATGCCATGGAAACCCCTATCCCAAGACATTGAGTGTAGAGTGAACTACCTCAGCTTCAAGGAACCAAGGTGCATACGAGTAGGGGCTAAGGGGGTAGGGGGGAGGGGGGTTGGTTGCAAGGGTGGTAGGGGGACCCAAACCTGGATAATGAAGGTCGGCCAATAAACTGGAAGCACGTATGCTTGTGTTCTGTTTTGGAAATGGGTAAATGCCATGGAAACCCCTATCCCAAGACATTAAGTGTAGAGTTAACTACCTCAGCTTCAAGTAACCAAGATGCATACGAGTAGGCTCAGGGGAGGCTCGGGGGTGGGGGGTTTTCAAGGGGGTAGGGGGACGCAAAACCTAGGATAATGAGGGACGCCATGTAAGGGCATGATAGGAAGATATGACGTGGTTCAGTTCGGTGTTAATATGGGTAAAGTAAATCCATGGAAACCCCATCCAAGAATTAAGGTAGAGTGAACTACCTCAGCTTCAAGGAACCAGGTGCATACGAGTAGGGGGCTCAGGGTGGGGGAGGAGGGGGGGGGGGAAGGGGTTAAGGGGGGAGGGGACCTAAAACCTGGATAATGAAGGTCGGCCAATTAAACTGGAAGCACGTATGCTTGTGTTCTGTTTTGGAAATGTGTAAATCTATGAAAACCCCTATCCCGACATTAAGTGTAGAGTGAAACTACCTAATGCTTTCAAGGAAACAAAGGTGCATAGGGTTGCATGGGGCTACAGGTGTGCTCGGGGGGGGGGGTTCAAGGGTGGTTTAGGGGACCCGTAAACTGTGATAATGGACAAGGTCGGACAATGAAAGGAAGCAGTATGCTCGAGGTTCAGTCTGGGTAACTGTGCCTTGCCGGCATATGACATGGAAACCCCTATCCCAAGACTTGAGTGTAAAGTAGAACTACCTCAGCTTCAAGGGCCAAGGTGCCACTTACAAGTAGGGGCTCAGGGGGGGGAGGGGGGGGGGGGGGGGGGGTTCAAGGGGTAGGGGGACCTAAACCTGGATAATAAGGTTCGCAATTAAACTGGAAGACGTAGGCTTGTGTTCGTTTGGAAGGGGTACGGGTCAAAATAAAGGGGTAAATCACATGGAAAACCCCTATCCCAAGACATTAAGTGTAGAGTTAACTACTCAGCTCTCAAGTAACCAAGGTGCAACGAGTAGGGGGCTCAGGGGGCATCCTGGGGGGGGGTGGGTTCAAGGGGGTAGGGGGGACCCTAAACCTGGCTACAGGAAGGTCGGCCAATTAAACTGGAAGCAGTATGCTCGTGTCAGTTTGGATGAATGCAGGTTAAATGACATGGAAACCCTATCAAGAAATTGAGTGTAGAGTGAACCACCTCAGCTTCAAGCAGGCCAAGGGACTGCATATACGAGTAGGGGATCAGGGGGGGGAGGGGTGGGGGGGGGGGGGGGGCAAGGGGTTTAGGGGGACCTAAACCTGGATAAATGAAGGTCGGCCAATTAATGGAAGCCCGTATGCTTGCTCAGATTCTGTTTGGAACAGGCGTTAATGCATGGAAACCCCTATCACCCATAGGACATTACGTGTAGGTTAACTACATCAGCTATCAAGTAAACCAGGTGCATACGAAGTAGGGAGCTCAGGGGGGGCTCGTGGGAGTGTGGCGTGGGGTTCAAAGGAAGGTAGTGGGGACCCCTCATTAACCACGCGATAATGAGGTTAGGCCACATAAACTGGAAGCATGGTATGCTCGATGTTCATTCTGCGAAATGGGTTAATGCATGGAAACCCCCTATCCCAAGACATTGAGTGTAGAGTGAAATACCTTCAGCTTCAAGGAAACAAAGGTTGATAAACGAATAGAGGGCCTTAGGGGGGGGGGGGGGTGAGGGGAGTCAAGGGGTTGGGTAGGGGGCCCCAAACCTGGAGAAGTGAGGTTGCCTAATTAAATGGAAGCACGTATGTACTATGTTCAGTTACGTGCGAAATGTCTCGGTAATGCCATGCATGAAACACCCACGTACTCCCATAGACCTTAGGGAGAGGAAACTACCTCAGTTCAAAGAAACAAGTGGAATACGGTAGAGTAGGGCTTCATGGGGAGGGAGGGGAGGGGGGTGGGGGGGGTGGTTCAATGGATGGTAGGGGGGACCCAAACCTGTGACTAATGCAAGGTTCGGGCAATTACGGTCTAACTGCGAAACTTAGGCTTGTTGTCTGCTTTTGGCAATGGGTAATGCCACTGGCAAACCCTACCCAAGACATTAGTGTAGACGTTAAAATACCTTGCTTCAAGTGAACAAGGTGCATCCGATTGTAGGTCAGTGGAGGGGGCTCCGAGAGGGAGAATGGGGGATTCAAGGTGGGGGGTGTAGGCGGGACTAAAAACTGGATAACATAAAGGATCGGGCCAATTAAACTGGAGATGTTCCGTGCTCAGTGTTTCGTTCATGGAAATGGGTAATCAGGAAAACCCCTATCCCAAGAAATTGAGTGTAGTACGTTGACTACTCAGCTTCAAGGACCATAGGTGTGCATACGAGAGGGGCTCAGGGGGGGAGGGGGGGGGGGGGGGGTTCAAGGGCGGTAGGGGGATCCCCAAACCTGGCCATACATGAAGGTCGGTCCACAATAAATGGCATGTGCACGTATGCTTTTGTGTCTGTTTTGGAAGATGCGTTAAATCCATGGCTAAACACCCCTATCCCAGACATTTAAGTGTGGAGTGAGAACTACCTCAGCTTCAAGTAACCAAGGTGCAACGCGTAGGGGCCACCGGGGGGGTGCTTCGTGTGGGCGGGGGTCAAGAGTGGTAGGGGGACCCAAACTGGATAATGGAAGTCGGACCAATTCCAAGGTAAATGGAAGCCTGTATGCTGTGTTCAGTTTGGAAAATGGGTAAGCCCTGGACAATGGAAACCCCTATCCCAAGACATTGAGTGTAGGAAGGAAACTACCTCCGCTTCAAGTAACCACGGATGCACTACCAGTAGGGGCCTACCGAGGGGGTCGTGGGTCGCGGGGGAGGTTCGAAGGGGCGGTAGGGGGGACCCAACACTGGCATGGATAATGAAGGTTCGATGGAATGATGATGATGATGCTGATGACTGATGATGATGATGATGATGATGATGATGATGATGATGATGATGATGATTGATGATGATGATGATGTGATGATGATGATGATGATGATGATGATGATGATGATGATGTGATGATGATGATGATGATGATGATGAATTATTATGCTGCTTTCTAGACACCTCCGTCTTAATTTTTTTACGTTTTTTTGTAGCTGTTGGATTCATGGATGTGTCTTCTCATCTCATTACAACTCAAATCGACTCAGATCAATAGGGGGTCAAACCTTTATTATTGCTGCTTTATGTTATTGACTGATTTATATATCAGTTTCTGAGTTAGCAAAGTGCACACCGGTACATGTTCCCTCCTGGTCCCGTGTTGCCTGCCGCCGGGCCACAGGCTAACTGTGGCCTGCACATGACTGCAGTACCTTGCAGTACACATCCCTATTCTATATGATTGCGCCTGTTGCGCTTAATAGCATCTTCTCCGCTATTGTGCTTACACCGTTGTAAAGAACTTACATTAAAAGGTTATGCGCTCAATCAATAGACGCTAAAGAAGACAGCCGCTGCGTACTGACCCTCTGGTACCAGTCCCCCTCTGACTAGCTCGAAGGCCCGAGTTCGAGCATCTGGATCCCAGACTACGGATCCAACTAACCGCTGCTCCGCCTACCGCTTCATCCAAGACCTACTTGGATCTGCCGCTGCGTCCGCATACTACTGGAGCAAGCAAGAGCACCTGCACCTGCACCAAGTCACCGAAATCTATGAAGTGAGTTTTGAAAGACGTCCTCACCGAGATACCACACAGAGCTGTATTGATCGCCAACAATCATTGTGCTTGCGACCACAGCCTTCAACAAAAGGCTCCTGTTGCCGAACCTTGCCGCCTGGCGAAGTTCACCAATGGTGAAGTTCACCAATGGTGAAGTTCACCAATGGTGAAGTTCACCAATGGTGAAGTTCACCAATGATTCCCACTCCTCTGGATCCCTTTGGATCGCCGATTCCCACAAGCACACCATCCCCACTTCCCCTGCCCCGCCCTCGTAATCCCACTTCATCCATCACGCACTCCGACCAACAACTTCAAGACCCCAGCTGAGAAGACAACTATCCATCAGTCACCATGTCCAACGCCAAGATCTTCAGCGGCAACAACTTATACACATGGCGTAACGCCTGGGTGCATATTCTCCTCGACCTCAAGTCCGACAAGGACTGTATCGCCATCGCCTACGACTGTCAGCAACCGGCCCCCCTTGCAGGGGAGCCTAATAACTCTGACTGTTACCCTGCTGATGACATTACTTACCCTGTTGTTGCGGGTGCTGACCCAGCTGTTCCAGTTCGTGGTGTCCCCAACTGGATCTCCACCTGGAAGAACAACAAGGCGTTCAAGATGATCCTAGATCGGGTGTCAGATTCGATCCAACAAGCCATCCTTGCTCACACTGACATGGCCACAAAAGCTTTCAGGTTCTTGGACTCCCTCTACTCTGAGCAAGCTGGATGCCGAGAGCTAACATCTGTCACCAACCTCTATGCCCTCAACATGTCTGCCCATGAATCACTGCAGACTTACCTCTCCAGATCAGCTGACTTGTACGCCCAGCTTCCCCAGATCCAAGGGACTTCCAACACCTCCATTCCCACCTTCCTGAATCTCATTGTCAAGGGACTCAACTCCCGCCCTGAATATGATGGATACATCAACCAGTTTAACCCATCCGAAGTCACTACCTTTGCCATCCTCCAAGCAAAAATCACAAACTGGTGCTTGGTCAAGAATGTTGACCCCGCCCCATATCCAGAGGAAGCTGAGATGGCTGCAGCAGCCTACAGGTACAGAAGACCCTCCAACAACAGAAGCCCCCAGACTGGAGGAGACAGAAGAGACATCAACAAGAAGATGGTAATACCATGGGCGTTCCTGCTTCCGAACGGATTTCCAATCTTACAATCACTTTTTGGGGGTCTTTTGATGCTTTCCAAATGCAATCTTACGAGAAAAATCGTAAGATTGTAGTCAATTTTGACAAAATATGCTTTAAATGAGCTTGAAAGACGGAGAAACGTACAGATTGCGAATGTTACAACGTTGAAATGCCATATTTTGTAACAAAAGGTGTTAACATCAATTCGTGTCTTACAATTATAATTGGGGTAAGAATAAAGGAAGCGGACGGTTATAAGTCGGCAGGCAGAATTCAGCTTTTACATCTTACAATAAAAATCGTAAGTATAATTCATTTAATTTTCCTAATTTAGTAAAAAACGGCTGTGTCAAACATCTTACTCCTCCTCCTCCCCCCCCTCCTCGTCCTCCTCTTCCTCCTCCTTCTCCTCCTCCATGTCCCCATCCCCATCTTCCTCCTCCTCCATCTCCTCCTCCTCAGCAATGTCTGCATTGTCTCCATCCGATTGCACAGCCTCTGCCCTGGTGTCCTTCTCAATGGATTGACAAGCTAGGAGCATGCTTGTGTGGTACTTTCTCTGGATCTTCATACCCTTGGTGGGTTCGCAGCTAAATTGAAATGCGTCAATGGGAATATCGCCCGTCCATGTTGCTTTTCTCCTAACCCCCACGGTAATAGGCACAAGCTTGTGGTCCATCCAATCTTCTGGCCAAGTTGGGTATTGTGTTTCAGTGTACACCAACTTCTGAGCCCCAGAGTACAAGGGCTTTAAATACACACATTCCACTTCTCCATTCACTGGTAGTGATTTGACCTCCACCACGTCCCATCCTCTCAATCCGCTAGAGTCATCCATTTGTACCTTGACCACAGCGACATGACCAACAACCAAATCAGTAGTGGGCTCGTAGGCTATTCTTCTATCCGGCTTCGTCCCTTGTGAAGAATATAAGTACAACACATCCTCCTCCTCTGGCCTTTCCATATTAGTCTCCAAAGTGTGTGCGACCTTCATAGTCTTGGCAATCTCGTTACTTGCAGGTAAAAGGTCTGACACATCCATGGACAAGTCATCCAATGATGCTATCAAGCGCTTGGCCATTGATTTCTCAGACTGTGTCAGAACACGACTGGTTGCTGACAACTCCGATGGGAAGTCGACAAAATGTTGGTCTTTCGGGTACTCCCCAGTCACAGCATCATCTGGTTGAGTGCTCCAATAACTCTTCTCAACGTTGAAGAAATCAGTCCACCACTTATTGCTGGCTTCCCAA
This sequence comes from Chlamydomonas sp. ICE-L, assembly GCA_013435795.1. Classification (NCBI taxonomy): domain Eukaryota; kingdom Viridiplantae; phylum Chlorophyta; class Chlorophyceae; order Chlamydomonadales; family Chlamydomonadaceae; genus Chlamydomonas; species Chlamydomonas sp. ICE-L. The sequence goes on along the minus strand of JACBWV010000099.1, from coordinate 12,920,668 downwards.
GTTTCACGAAGCTTCTCGGCAATATGTTTGAAGGTCTGGGCATGGGATGGGCCATCGGCTGCTGGTTCATCCATCTGCTGCTGGTCATCGGCTTCTGGTTCTAGAAGGTCCTCCGCTGCGTGTCGTACACGGACATCAGCTACGGGTCCTGCACGGTCGTCACGGGCGGTTTGTACAGGACCATCGGCCATGTGGCCTGCAAGGACGTCACCTCCGGGCTTCTCGTTATGAATAGTCTTCCAGACAGCCGCCCAGTTGCCTCGATATTCTCGAGCTCTTCAATCTTGATCTCGGGGGCTTCCTTAAATACTGTTCTGGTGTCCACCAGTGGGAAGCCTTGGAGGACGTAAATAGGTTCAGCGTCATTGTCCCACTGTCCTCTCCAAGATCCTGACTCGTCATACTCCTTGTAATAGACCCCTGCAATTGTTGGTGTGCAAACATGTATTGTATATTAGTGAATCATTTAGGACACCCATATTCCTCCCGACTATACTCGGGAGCATCCCTTGGATAATACATCCTAGGTCCTAGGTACAACTTCCTTTGTATCATTTAATTTCTATTGAAGACTGTACATGTAAATCAATGAGGACATGGCACACCCATATTCCTCCCGAGCATAATCGGGAGCATTGTGCAGACAGTACATACACGCACGGTAGCATTTAATTTGTAAATATCAGTATATCAAGTATTCTTACCGACTCTCCCGTTGGGACCTTTCGTTATCTTGAATGCGTGTAAACGGCGATTAACTCCTTTGACGGTGCTAGTGGCATGACCGAACAACTTGTAAACGTTGTCTAGGAGGACAGCGGAGAAGTCCCCTATAGAGGTCACGACGTCTTGCCTTGTGTAAGGGCCCATTCTCTTGAATAAGTTACCAACAATGCCCATCAGATGGTCCAGGGTGTACACTTCCATGTTCTTTAACACTTGCGAGATCACAGAGTACTTTTGGTCAAGATTGCTATGTGTGTGTCCGGGAGGGAGGAAATGGACGTACACTTCCTCAAACCAGTTCATCTCAACCAACAAGGACAAGTATGCGAACATGAAAGCGTTCTTGTTGTCCTTTGCCGCGTTGTCCATTTGCAAGAAGCAATACGGTGGAAGCTGCCCCTCTTCTTCAAGGACCCGGTTGAAGAAATGTTGGAAGCATGATATAGTCAGATTGATGGACTGCGAGTAGAATGGCAAAGCCCAATAACCAATGAAGCCTCTTCCCTGGGAGAATAATCCTGAGTTAACATAGAAGGAAACATGAAGTCAGAATATTAGCATTATTTTGTTAAGTAATCATTTCAAGTTTTAAATATCGTGTATGCTCCCGATTATGATCGGGAGGACATGTCCTACATGCGCTGTATTTGTACTCACACATGATGCGTGTCTTTAGAAGTTCACCTCCTGCGGTCTTCTTTGTATGTGAGAAGTGGCGTGACTGAGGAAGATTAGTCTTCTTGTTGTCCATTGCATCAGCGGATGCGTGCAAGAAGAGCTTTGGATACTGTTCAGACAGTTTTTCACGGATGTCATACCTACGCCTTGACTGGTTTTAGGATTGCTTTCCCCCTACTTTTCTTCTCCACGGGAATATTTGTCTGGCTTACTCCTTATGACTTGTGTTGTGGAATCCCAGGAATTCTGGGTACCAGAATACCAGGGATTGGGGGGAATGTAATGATACAGCCTATAGCTGTATCAGTAACGGTGCCGGGCTTAGGTCCGACACCCACTCTAGCAGCTGGTGACCAGGCATCTGCCTGGCAGCTAGCAGTGTAGTAGGTGACTTCAAGCGAATAGGGTCGTTGGGTTTGTCAATGCTCCCGATTATGATCGGGAGGACTGTGTGTATTCCGAGTTTGGTTTTCTCAATCATTCGCTCGTTGGGTTTGACAATGCTCCCGATTATGATCAAGAGGACTGTGGGTATTCTGAGTTTGGTTTTTCTCAATCATTCGTTCGTTGGGTTTGACAATGCACCCGATTATGATAGGGAGGACTATGGGTATGCCGAGTTCGATGTTCATTGGCACTTGGCGCTCCTTGGTCCATTCGTCCATGACGCCGCATCCCAAATCCTTCCCGTCCGATTGGAGTTTTACTTCCACGGTACTGTCATTGTAGACCCTGCGGAAGACAAATAGGTTGGTAAAGCAAATGATTCAGATTCAGATTCAGATTCAAAATCAGATTCAGATATAGAGAAAAACCAAACTCAGAATACCAATAGTCCTCCCGATCATAATCGGGAGCATTGTCAAACCCAACGACCGAATGATTGAGAAAACCAAATTCGGAATATACACAGTCCTCCCGATCATAATCGGGAGCATTGACAAACCCAACGAGCGAATGATTGAGAAAACAAAACTCGGAATACACACAGTCCTCCCGATCATAATCGGGAGCACTGACAAACCCAACGAGCGAATGATTCAGAAAACATGTATTTGGCATTTTTTATTTTTTTTATTTTTTTGTACTCGGCATACCCATAGTCCTCCCGATCATAATCGGTAGCATTGTCAAACCCAACGAGCGAATGATTGAGAATAACCAAACTCAGAATACCCACAGTCCTCCCGATCATAATCGGGAGCATTGTCAAACCCAACGAGCGAATGATTCAGAAAACATGTACTCGGCATTTTTTTTTTTTTTTTTTTTTTTGTACTCGGCATACCCATAGTCCTCCCTATCATAATCGGGTGCATTGTCAAACCCAACGAACGAATGATTGAGAAAAACCAAGCTCAGAATACCCACAGTCCTCCCGATCATTATCGGGAGCATTGTCAAACCCAACGAGCGAATGATTGAGAAAACCAAATTCGGAATACACAGAGTCCTCCCGATCATAATCGGGAGCATTGACAAACCCAACGAGCGAATGATTGAGAAAACCAAATTCGGAATACACACAGTCCTCCCGATCATAATCGGGAGCACTGACAAACCCAACGAGCGAATGATTCAGAAAACATGTAATCGGCATTTTTTTTTTTTTTTTTTTTTTGTACTCGGCATACCCATAGTCCTCCCGATCATAATCGGTAGCATTGTCAAACCCAACGAACGAATGATTGAGAAAAACCAAGCTCAGAATACCCACAGTCCTTCGATCATAATCGAGAGCATTGTCAAACCCAACGAGCGAATGATTGAGAAAACTAAATTCGGAATACACAGAGTCCTCCCGATCATAATCGGGAGCATTGACAAACCCAACGAGCGAATGATTGAGAAAACCAAACTCGGAATACACACAGTCCTCCCGATCATAATCGGGAGCACTGACAAACCCAACGAGCGAATGATTCAGAAAACATGTACTCGGCATTTTTTTTTTTTTTTTTTTTACTCGGCATACCCATAGTCCTCCCGATCATAATCGGGAGCATTGTCAAACCCAACGAGCGAACGATTGAGAAAAACCAAACTCAGAATACCCACAGTCCTCCCGATCATAATCGGGAGCATTGTCAAACCCAACGAGCGAATGATTGAGAAAAAACAAACTCAGAATACCCACAGTCCTCCCGATCATAATCGGGAGCATGGACAAACCCAACGAACGAATGATTGAGAAAAACCAAACTCAGAATACCCACAGTCCTCCCGATCATAATCGGGAGCATTGACAAACCCAACGAGCGAATGATTGAGAAAACCAAATTCGGAATACACACAGTCCTCCCGATCATAATCGGGAGCACTGACAAACCTAACGAGCGAATGGTTCAGAAAACATGTACTCGGCATTTTTGTGTTTTTGTTTTTTTGTTTACTTGGCATACCCATAGTCCTCCCTATCATAATCGGGAGCATTGTCAAACCCAACGAACGAATGATTGAGAAAAACCAAACTCAGAATACCCACAGTCCTCTTGATCATAATCGGGAGCATTGTCAAACCCAACGAGCGAATGATTGAGAAAAACCAAACTCAGAATACCCACAGTCCTCCCGATCATAATCGGGAGCATTGTCAAACCCAACGAGCGAATGATTGAGAAAACCAAACTCGGAATACACACAGTCCTCCCGATCATAAAAAAATCAATCCTAAAACCAGTCAAAGAAAACTTGATCCACCGAATGCCTAGACGGAACAGGCAAAAGGGCTAAATTCTTCTGGGCTATGACATTTCATCAGTCATGCTATGCAAGTCAAGCAGGCCTCAACTTCACATCTTTGCTTTACCTATTGCAGTACTGGGCCACTAAAACAAACCTAGTAAATAGGTAGGTGGCCGAGGTGGGCAAGAACACAGTAAAATAGAAGAACTGCAGGTGTACATGATCCATATGTCAGTGTCATGTAAAGTACCAATCACAACATAAACACCCAACCACACTCCCGGCAAAGATTAACCAATAAACAAGGCAACCTGTTGGCAAGCAGTAACTTGGTCAACACAGGCACAAGGCAGCTAAGTCTGGGTTACAATTGCAGTCTACCACTACAATGCAATTCATAACCAAACCAGACGCTATGGAAATCTTGGAACGGTAGCTAAGGATGCATGCCATATGGGTATGCAGTACTGTCCGCCATTACTCTGACGCAGGTGCAGGCGGGTAACCATCATGCAGGTAGGCAGGCCTCAGGAAGGTGCAGGCGGGTGCAGAGCTGTTCGCCAGTACTCCGGCGCAGGTGCTGGCCCGGCGCGTGTCCTGGTCTGGTCTGGCAGGTGCAGGCGGGTAACCGCCATGCAGGTAGGCAGACCTATCCAGTGCTCCGAGCGCCAGTGCTCCTGGCTATCTGCCCAGCATCCACCAGAGAAGGTGCTAGGCAGGACAGTGACAGTGAAATGCATTGCGCAAAGGGTGCGAGAATTAGAAGCAACTCGGGGGTTATTCACAACCACCCGGTGCTAATGCAGATGCGCAGCAAGGCGATGCAGAAAGCGAAAGGCAAAGCAGCAGATCATGAGAACAGAGCTGAAGTGAATTCCCATAGCAGTGAAATGCATTGCGCAAAGGGTGCGAGAATTAGGTGCAACTCGGGACCATGCAGGGCCACCCGGTGCTAATGCAGATGCGCAGCAAAGCAATGCAGGATGCGAAAGGCAATTTGCGCAAGGCATGAAAGGAGGTGAAAGCGCAAGGCTTGAAAAGAGGTGAAAGCGCAAGGCATGAAGCAAACCCTTTCCGACTTATCAAAACAGTCTTTCATGCATGCGCAGCAAGGGGGGGCCCGGCAAGGGGGGTCAATCAATGCACATCAAGGGGTCATGCAAAGGGGCCAAGCTGCCAGGTCATGCAAAGGGGTCAAGCTGCCAGAGAAGGTGCTGGGCATGGCAATCAATGCACAGCAAGGAGTCATGCAAAGGGGTCAAGCTGCCAATCCATTGAGAAGGACACCAAGGCAGAGGCTGTGCAATCGGATGGAGACAATGTAGACATTGCTAAGGAGGAGGAGATGGAGGAGGAGGAAGATGGGGATGGGGGCATGGAGGAGGAGATTCTAGTGCAGCGATTGTACAGGCGCTGTTGTTACCCAACAAGTTAGCATTGGCCCTCTTTCTACAACGTGATAGCCTGTTCCCACAGCCAATCTAGAGTAGACAGTATTGTGTCAGGTAGCACCATGGCGTCAGTTAGCACATGACCAGTCAGCACCAAGTGCAGAAGTTATCACCAATGGACTTGTTGGCAGCAGTGCAACATTAGCACCGTGCACAAGTTTGCACGAGTGTACTAGTTTGCCTTATCCAACACACATTTTGAGTGATTTCAGGATTCTAGGATGGCAGTTTGCAGATTTAAGGATATAAATTTGTGTTATGTACATAATGAGGCTATGAGGTATGAAATTATGAATAATAAGTCCTGAGTTAGGAGTTATTAGTTCTGACTTGTATAAGGTACATATAAGTTCTGAGTTGTGAGTTATACATAAGTGAGGTACACATAAGTACAGATTTCGGAGTCATAAGTACTAAGTTGTACTTTCGAACTGTTGAGTTGTGAGTTGTGAGATAAATAATTATGAGCAATGCGTTCAAGACTTTGTAAACAGCTTTCACCTTCCTCTTGACTGTCCTCTACAATTGATTTTGTATTGGAATACTTCGAAGGAAATTTCTCTCTCTCCAAACGAGCAAATCAATGTTACAATTGAAATTGAAGGGAATAGTCTCTTTCTTCTGAATACAACAAAACAATCTTACAAAATAAATTGTAAGATATTTTCGTAAAATACACCAAAAAAGCAAAATCAATTAATTTGCGAAAACGATCTTACAAAATAAATTGTAAGATATTTTCGTAAAATACACCAAAAAAGCAAAATCAATTAATTTGCGAAGACGATCTTACAATATTTATCGTAAGATTTCAGTAAAATAAAAAATCCGTTCGGAAGCAGGAACGCCCATTGTATGCTGGAACTGTGGAGGAGTAGGCCACAGCTCCAGACCCCAGCTCTAACTCTGATCTGGCTCATAGGCCAGTTGACTCTGATGCTGCTGACAATGGATCAAAGTCACCACCCAAGGAGAGATCTGGGGATGACAAGGACTCAGGCAAGAAGAAGTCCCCACCCCGCTGGAGAAGCGACCCTGCTAGGTGTAACGGTACAGAACCCTTCACGGGTACTCTGGCCTTCCAGCAAGGCATACGGGTACACCGTACCCGTAAGCCACGTGACGAACGCACATGATACAGTACCATACCCATGTACTGCCTCATCGCTCTCAACGCGTACGTTGAATACATAGACACGAGCTACTCGGAACGAACCCTTCTACTCCTACCACGAAGATGTTCTTTCCAAGCAACTCTACATCCCCTACCTAGGTAACCCCCTTACTGTTCTGCTAGCTAGCTTACGCATATCGACTTACACATAAACATACATCACGTAGCCTGTTACACTAGACTAACCCCTCAAGCTGCTAAGTGCATCCTGAGCTGTTACCCTGGTAGCGGAGCTGGTTTCGTTCCTTAGGGACCTCACGCATACACATACGCACGCATACGAAGTTTTCTTCGAATTTATCGCACCCGCCAGGACATCCTGTCTGTTTTCTGGCATTTGCTGCTCTTTTTTCCTGCTCTTCCCTGTGGCTACGAGTACACGTAGCGCCTGTTCGGTTCTCGCCGTGAACGGTCCTGTTAGGCTCAACACGCCCTAGGCCGCCTGCGACCTGTCTTGCATGGGCATCTTTTCCTAGCCTGCCCTGCCCCTGTATGGCCTACGCTCTCGATTCTTGCATTCACGTCCTGTCCTTTTGGTCATAGCTTCTAACGCTCTATTCACGAGCATCTCCCTCGCGGATTGATCAATAGTGCAGCATCGGCTCCATTTGCCACCTCGGCCGTACTTGCTTTAATTAGGGTACTTCGCGAGCCTGTCCTGCGGCTCTCCCTGCTTGCTGCATCATTTATTCGTGCTGTCCACCTGCTATCTTGCTCATTCTGTCGCGCAATTCGATTCGTCGGTGTACTTCCTTGCTTGCCCTGTGGTCCGTGCCTTCGCAGTGCTAATCTCCCTCATCGTATTCTGGACGAACGCGTCATTCACAGTTACGCTTGAGGCATTATCAGCTCGTTACGCTCGCAAAATTTACTAGTCCCTGTGGCAGGTGATATTTTGGCATCTTAGAGTTGCGAGTAATTCCCCCTCTCTAGCCCACCACTCATATCTGTCCAGCCTACTGACTTGTGCTGTTGCCTGTGTAGAATGGCCTCCCACAGAATTGCAACCCCGGGCACCGACCCTGCTGCTGAGCAGCCTACGACGTCAGTGGTCGACACCAATCCTGAAAGGATTGCGTCGTCCGACACTGAGCCCGACACGGAGTTCAATGCGACGCAGGACGAGCCCGCCTCTGTCGACGCGCGGCCCTCTGATTCCGCCCGCCTCTGTCGACCACGACGCCCTCTGATTCCGCCAGCCTCTGTCGACGCGCGGCCCTCTGTTTCAGTGGGCACGCTGCAACCTCTGGTTGCGGGCTTCACGGGTCTGGCGGCACGATCGCGATCCCACCTCTGGGCGCTGGCGCTGCCGCTGGCGTTGCCCCCCGACGCCGCTGGCGCTGGCGTTGCCCCTCCGACGCCGCTGCTGTGCAGCCTCCGACGTCGCTGTCGCTGTCGCGTGTCGCCTACGACGTCGCAATCCCGAGGGAATCGCGTCGTCAGACACCGACCCTGACACTGAGCTCCCGGCGACGCAGGATGGTTCTGCCTCCATCAGAGAGCGGCCTTCCGTTTCCGTCGGCACGCTGCGACCTCTGGTCGCGAGCTTGGCCGGTCTGGCTGCATCCTCGGGTGCGCCAACAGCCACGCCCGACGCCGACGCCGACAACGCAGCCCACGCATCCCCCCAATTTGAGGGAGGCATGTCGTCGCTCAAATGTCTCTCAAACGTCGCTCAAATGTCGCTCAAATGTCGTCGGCCACAGACCCCACTTAAAGCTGACGCCAGGACCTTCGGGCCTGAGTATGGCTTTCGGCCCCGACAGGACCAGGGAGCCTCCGACGTATGAGAATGATTTCTCAACGAGCGACGGGCTAATACAGCCCGATTGACTCTGCCGGCGGGCCGCGTGCCCTTTTCCGACAACCTCAGCACAAGTTGCTACACGTGTCGCCCAATCGGGCACAGCACTCAGAAGTGTCCGTCGCGTGTCCGACGACCTGGCCATATTCCGAGCGACAGTTTCATCCACTTGTCAGATTTTGCCAGGTCATGGCCCGCCGTAGCCGCGCAATTTCTAGCCGCGCCAGGTCTAGCCGCGCCAGGTCAGCCAGGTCTAGCCGCGCCAGGTCTAGCCGCGCCAGGTCTAGCTGCGCCAGGTCTAGTCGCGCCAGGTCTAGCCGCGCCAGGTCTAGCCGCGCCAGGCCGCGCCAGGCCAGCCAGGTCTAGCAGCGCCAGGTCTAGCCGCGCCAGGTCTAGCCGCGCCAGGTCATGGCCCGCCATAGCCGCGCAATTTTGCCAGGTCATGGCCCGCCTTAGCCGCGCAATTCCACGCAAATGCTCCTCAGCATTTCGCGACCCGATGGCACGCCATATCACACGACAGAGGAACCGACTGTTGTGCCGATGCAGTCACCTGCGGCAGACATCCATTATGATCACGTCCGACCGCGTGGGTTAAATACCCCGCCACGCACGGATACTCCTGATCAACCACCTCCCCACGCTACAGAGGACCGACGACACGTTTCGGGATTCGCAAAGCGGATCTCCGAATTCACACAGAGTTGACAACTCCCACACAATGTGACTCCTTGACGAGAATAGGGTGGACAAGGGCACACGCGCAAAAGCCGCGGCGATGGGTCATGGCGTGAGACGCTGTCCTCGGAGTCCGGTTCGCATAATACCCTATTTCTCAGCTGAATTTAGCGGTCCTCTACGCATCCCCTTGGACGAATCGTGGGCCTCGAGCAACACGATTGGGGTAGGATAGTTTCGTGACGTGGGTCGAGACGCTATTAACGCTCGACATATATCAGAATTATCCCCACGTGTACCATCCCACGTGTTCGACATATTTCGTAATGACATATTTCGGAAATATTTTCGGAAACGCACGTCGCTCTTACCCGACTACACAGATGTGGCATGCGCCAGCACTCTCGCTCCCTGCAGGATTACTTCCATAAAATCAAGCCGGAGTTTCGCAAGGTCCCCGACCTGACGACCCTCAAGCGACTGAATGTCTTCGCATGGGCTTGTCCGACGCTCTCCGTGCTCTTACGCCCGCTAGAAACGGGAACGTTGTCTGACACGATGGAATATTAGTTCCACTACCTGCAGTGGGGCGAGGCGAGACAGAACGCCGTCGCAAAAGGGCAATGCCTTCACGGACCAAAGCGACAGTCAGGAGAAAGGGGTAGGAATAATCAAAAATCATGTTACCCCCCCTCCGACTTCGATTCTTTCTCTTCGCCGGGCATGAACCATCGACCCTGTTGAAGAGTTCAACTCTAGTCGACACAGAGCCCCAAGCTGAAGGATGTCGGAGAGTTGAACTCTCATCCGGCAATTTCCCATGCTTTCGGCCAACGGTAGTAGTACCCCGGCTGGCCCTTTCGGGTGACAGAACACAGGCCGAGGGGGTAGACGACGTAGCGGATCGCAACGACCGCAGACCTTCAAGCAGAGTGGATCGCCAGGGTCGCAGGTCCTCAGCTTGCAAGGTGCGATCGACGTAACGAAGGCAGTCTACTTCGGCCCCGATCCTAAGGAGCACATCCCCAGTGGTGGACGGAGGTACCGAACGCCGTTGTTTCCACCCGACTACATACAAGGATCAATAAAGCTATTCTCGATCTCACTGCACTTGTTTTACCGCAATCATCCAACCCTCTTCCACGATAAGCCGAGCCCTACGGTGTCTGATAAATATAAAATATTTGGCACGGGTCGGAGCGACACGTTCATACCAAGGTCTGCGCTATACAGAAGGCCGACACGTGGTTGGAACCGGTAACGTTCTCCATTATAAGCAGTCGGACGAGGCACGACGAGGCACCAGAGCAATACTTGACGGGTATTACGAAACAAATGCTCTACGGCTGCGACGGGGTCCACCCGTGCAGTCGAGATACATTTATTGGCGCATTGGGCGCCCCCTCTGATTCTTTTTTCATAGCTGATCCATGGAGTGGCTCGACAGAAATTCTGATCGGTGCTCCATCAAGGGCGCTAAAGTAATAGCGCTCATACAAACGAGTAGCCCATTGATGCGCTCGAGTAGTCGCATGCCGGCCGGCCCTATGTTAGGGATGAAACACAGGCTGATAAGGTCGAACAACCTGCGGATGCCAATACGATTACACGACAGGTCCTTCTCCCCAGACTACACGACATTTCAGTCCAACGAGGCACGGGGTCCCTGCAGACATATTCCCATCAGTCCCGCAAAGTACCAGACCTCACTGTCCGCGAGCGATTTAATATTTCGCACGGGACTTATTGCTGACCTCCGACCAAAATATTTGCGGTAGGAAAATGGGTGCATTGTTCGATTCGATGGTCGACGTATTCCGCTATCTGCAGCTGGACATGTCCCGACATACGCAGCAGCAACGACGGGCAACAGAGAGGGGGCTACACGTACACAGGTCAACGAATCGATCCCAGAGATCGGCAGACACTAGGTACCCTTCTTCCGACATGCCCATTTATGCTTCGCTGGCGTTACGATCTATAGACGAGACCGACAATACCGGATTCTCGTCCGACAAAAAGCCTAAAGTTGGACGCACGCCAAGAGTAGCTCGAGTAGTCGCATTCTGGCCGGCCCCTTCGGGGAGCTAAACAGGCCGGAAAGGTAGAGAGGACCCCGTCGTACGCAGCAGATTGCAGACCTGCAAGCAAAGTAGATCGCCAGGGTCGCAGGTCCTTAGCTTGCAAGGTGCTGATCACGCTCTCAACGACGCGACCAAGGCAGTATACTTTGGCCCCGCACCTGAGGAGGGCATCCCCAGTCCGGTTGAAACCCGTCGATTACAAAACTGGTGGTCGGAGGCATCGGATCCCAAAGTTCGCGAAAAAAAACAAATCGCTGCCAGACGGTCAACGAAGTGCATCCGTCGCAATCACGCACAACGACATACAAACACTTTCCCCGTGCTCACTACGCGAGCCAATCGGGTATACGACGTCAACTCCGCGACAGCCCCGATATGCTTTTTAACGCCCGATCTGGCGCGAAACAATTGCTGACATTGGCGGATTCGGGCGCGACGGGTTGCCTTATGGAAAGGCAAACGGCTGATGATCTCGGTTTGCACATCTACCCTTGGGAAAACGAACGCGACGGATTCACTTGCGCTAACGACGGGATTATCAAAATCCGCGGGACGGCCACGCTCCCTATCCACATACAACGATATGTTGGCAAAGCGTTTGTCCATGTCGTCGACAAACTTCTTGGAGGATTAGATTTAATCCTCGTATCCGACTGGATGCGCAACGAAAGGGCCGTCCTCGATTACGATCGCATGACCATGTCGCTCAAACGGTACGGCTGCTGTATAACCCCTATTAACAGGCAGCGGGACGAAACGGCTCATTCCTTCTTCACCATGGCGCTATCGGGCAAGTCAACTGATGACCCGGTCATTACAGGTCGCAAAGCAGCAAAGCTTTTGAAGGCTGGCGCTAACCACGTTCTCAAGGCGGAAGTCGAATCGAAATGTCCGGTTGCCAACGATTGGTGGGCTGATCACATTGGACGTCAATATCAATGCAAGGCATGCATGCAAGCCGCTCAAGATCGGCAGAAAGCCCATTACGATAAACGACGAACGGAGGTTTTCTTCAACCTTGGGGATAAAGTTCTCTTGTCCACCCGCAATATGAAGTTCAAAGCAACGGGTAAACCAAAATTTACACCTCGTTTTGTTGGTCCTTATACGATTACTGAATGCATTGGTCCACGCGACGAGCAGACTGGAGTCGTCCAGCAAGTCACGGCGTGCCGCTTAGCCTTGCCTAAGATGATGCGCATCCACCCCGTGTTTCACGTGGGTTTGATCAAGCATTGGCGCTCTGATGGCGTTGTCCATGTTGGACAACCGCTTGAGTTCGAATCCGACGGCGCTCCGATTTGGAATATCCAATGCATCATGCGCGAAAAGTCGCATGTCATCGCACATCCAGCAAACGACGTCTCGAATACTTGGTCCGATGGCAAGACTTCGGTATTGAGCAAGACACTTGGGGACTCGCCAAGGCGGTCAAGAAAAGTGCCCCTCACATCGTCGATGCATGGCAATCACGTGTTACGCCCGTTATGTCCCGACGTACGTCAAAAAAACGGGCCCATCACCCAACCATCGCACTCGACGCATACGACACGGCGGTCAGATTGCTTTATTTATAAAGCTATCTTTCTCGGAGTACTCAAAAGGGATGTTAAATGGTTCTCTCCGAAACCAACTTGTTTCATCAAGTATATTTTGAGCACGGCACATACGACGACTGGTATTCTCATCCCACCTCTATTACGATCAGATCGATGCGGGGTCCGCATCTCTTCTGGAGGGGGGGGAGTGTAACGGTACAGAACCCTTCACGGGTACTCTGGCCTTCCAGCAAGGCATACGGGTACACCGTACCCGTAAGCCACGTGACGAACGCACATGATACAGTACCATACCCATGTACTGCCTCATCGCTCTCAACGCGTACATTGAATACATAGACACGAGCTACTCGGAACGAACCCTTCTACTCCTACCACGAAGACGTTCTTTCCAAGCAACTCTACATCCCCTACCTAGGTAACCCCCTTACTGTTCTGCTAGCTTACGCATATCGACTTACACATAAACATACATCACGTAGCCTGTTACACTAGACTAACCCCTCAAGCTGCTAAGTGCATCCTGAGCTGTTACACTAGGAGGAGCCAAAGCAGAGGACGTCATGCTCATGTTGCTAACGATGACTGCTCCACCTCCACTTCCAACTCTGACAGCCACAGTGAGGATGAGGAGCACAACTTCCTCTCCCTGGCACTGCATGAAGACACTCCACAGCCCATGAGTTTTGCTGCACCAACCAGAGGCAAGTCTGTGTCATTTTCCCTGCCATATGACTCCCTGGCTGACAAAACTTTCTTTGGACATATGAGTGCTGATGATGATTGCACTATAGATGATGATGATGACGAAGTTTTCCAAGCAGTACTACAGAAAGAATGGACCATAGACACTGCAGCCCACTTCCATGCCACAAGTAACACCTCCTATCTGCATGACATACAGGACCTCCCACAGCCTATTAGGCTGCAGCTGGCAGACCAAGGAGCTCCACCTATCTTCGGCAGACAGATAGGGAAGGCCAAGATCAAGGGTCATGACAAAGCACTGATCATCCTGAATGGTGTACTCCTTGCTGACTGCAAAATGCCCAACATCATTAGCATCCATGCAGCCATCAACCTGTGCCCAGATCTCCAAGTCCACCTGTCCAAGACCAAGGCCACTCTCTCCATACCTAACAAGTCTGGCACCAAGCTACTCCTATCATGCCCCAAAAGGCATGGACTCTACCTCACTCAAACGGTCAAACCTCCCTAGCTACCCACAGTGACCACTCCAGTGGACTTACCACTGCCTACCTTATGATGGTTACCAAAGCTGCATCCCACACTAGCTCTGAGACAGGGCAGTACCCACCCACTCATGAGACTGCCCCAATAGGGCTGATCAAGACTTCCAAGACTTTGCCCCACTCGGGGAACGACCTGTTTTGCGCGGGGTTGCGTCAAGGACCCCGATCGGTTGCGCAGTTGCGCCTATCAGGTTGATGACTAATGATGTACGGAAGGCGCTCCGCGCCCTGGACCATGATTCGGTGATCACGTGACCAAGGGCCACGTGGGTGGACTCTTTGACGGAATTCGAACGCACTGCAGCTTTCCGAACGTCCAACTTGAATGCGTTGCATTGCGATAGTGGCGCATAATAGACGCGTCCTCGTCGATTTAGAAGATCTGGACGTGGACGATTGTGGGCCGTTTATTCTGCGTTGACTGTCCAGTCGCAGAGTTGACTTAGTATGTTCATTCTGTCGCAATTATTTCGTATGGGGTGAGTTCATAGCGTTGCTCAAAGGATGTAGTCTGGCGCAATTATTTCGTCTGGGTTGAGTTCATAGCGTTGCTCAAAGGATGTAGTCTGGCGCAATTATTTCGTCTGGGTTGAGTTCAAAGCGTTGCTCAAAGGATGTAGTCTGGCGCAATTATTTCGTCTGGGTTGAGTTCATAGCGTTGCTCAAAGGATGTAGTCTGGCGCAATTATTTCGTCTGGTTTGAGTTCATAGCGTTGCTCAAAGGATGTAGTCTGGCGCAATTATTTCGTCTGGTTTGAGTTCATAGCGTTGCTCAAGGGGCCCCTACCACTGAGCCATCTGCATCCCACACTGGCTCTGAGACAGGGCAGTACCCACCCACTCATGAGACTGCCCCCAGTAGGGCTGATCAAGACTTCCAAGACTTTGCCCCTACCACTGAGCCATCTGCATCCCACACTGGCTCTGAGATAAGGCAGTACCCACCCACTCATGAGACTGCCCACAGTGCCCATGAAGACACTGCTGGAACTAACACCCCTTCCTTTCCACTTCAGATAACTTCCTTGAAGAGACTGACAGTGACAACGACATGGAAGGAATCCCAGACCTGGTAACACCAGAGGTCTACTCCCAACTCATGGCAGAACGTGCAAAGGAGTTCAAGCCCCTGTCAGAAGATCAGCAAGTTGGTGACCCACCAGACATCCCCACTATCTCTCCAGCCACTCAGCAACGTCACCTCCTGCGAATCATCTCACCCACCCCTGATCTCCCCGACCATCTGAACAATTTGTCCCTGCAACAAGCCAGAGCAGAGATGGAACTTCTCAGTGACCAGATCAGGACCAACTATGAAGAGTATGATGGCCCCATAGATGGGGACGGACCACTCAAGCCATCTGATCTAGCCTTAGCAACCACCTGGCAACAGTGGATCTTCCAGAACAGCTCACCTGATATTGGGATCCCACTAGGAGAAGTCAACCAGAATGTCAACCACATCCACTTCTCCAACAACTCAAGACTCAGCCTGACCAGGTTCGGATGTACCCTACACCAACTGAACAACAGACCTGCCTCACCGTCCTTCACTATCAAGCCCAGGCCCCCACTCTCCCAACTCATCACTGCATTCACCACCAGATTCCCAACCTTGCTGACATCTGAGAAAGAAAAGTGCACACAAAGATCAATGCACCGAGAGCCATCTGATGCCTATGCACCTGTCCTCAATCACACTGGCAGGCTCCAACAGATGGTGCAAGCTTATATATCCTACTGTCTCTACCACAGCCAGACCCACCTTACAGTGGGCCATCTGTCTCCAGGCTGCCATGACTAGTGCCTATGCATATGCCCTCTCATTTCGACCCAAAATGTATGATCATGGACCCCAGGAGCTGTGCCTACCCTGGAGGAAAAGTGCTGTGTGTCAACCATCTCAGTATGGCCTTGAGCCCCATCGACTTCACTTTCATCAACATACTTTCTCCACCAAGCCTGGCTACCAAATCGTCTGATGAGTTCCTTGCCCAAGTCTGCCACCAGCTTGCCCTGGATGGCTTCCCCACTATTTCAGGCACCTAGTAAACTGGATAAGATATTGCTCTCCCTACGTTGTTTTAGACCTGAACACTCTATAATTTATTAGATGTCTGCCACATGTACTGCCACATGTACTAAAAAAACAGGCAGTACACACTTTAAATTTAGATTTTCACATGGCCTCAACAAGATGTCTGCAACATTCTAATTTAGGTTACAGCCCTTCAGCTCTCACACCCAAATTATGGGAGGACTAGTACAGACACCCTGTCTAAAACAAACCCTCTAGTCTCGAATCATGCACTTCTCGTAACCAAGGCTCTCTCCCCAAGCTCTATTCAAGCCTGGGAGTTCTCCTCCAAAGTTTCCCAGCAGCTTCCCTGCAACCTAGCCTGCAGCCTATCTGCAGCTTCCCTTCAGCTTCCTTCCAGCTTTCCTGCAACCTAGCCTGCAACTTTCTCTGCAGTTTAAATTCACCCCTGTGCAGCCTCCCTGCTGCCTAGCCTGCAGCCTCTCTGCAGTTTTATTATTTCACATAGAAGTTTATCAATAGACCTGCTAACCTAGTAGATCAACTCTGAGACTCTACAAGAGGAAACCCCTTCCCCTCAGCCTCGACTTGGATAAATCATTTATCCAAGTTCCTGCTATCTTTACTGACCTCTCTACCTTTCTTTATTTTACAATAGTCACTACCTTTCTTATGCCCCTCAGTTAATTCCAGGTATTCTTTAGTTAAAGAATACCTTGAATTGGGGGGGATGTTATTGACTGATTTATATATCAGTCTCTGAGTTAGCAAAGTGCACACAGGCACCTGTTCCCTCCTGGTCCCGTGTTGCCTGCCGCCGGGCCACAGGCTAACTGTGGCCTGCACGTGACTGCAGTACCTTGCAGTACACATCCCTATTCTATATGATTGCGCCTGTTGCGCTTAATAGCATCTTCTCCGCTATCGTGCTTACATCGTTGAAAAGAACTAACATTTAAACTGTATACTTCTATCCCTCTCTCCACTCATACGAGCGTCATGCTCTCATTATGAGAGGAATTTCACCCCGAGAGGTGGATCTCCCGACACAAACCAGTGACAACAAGGATTTCGTTCCTATCTTTTGGCCGGGGTACAGTAATGACGTCGCCAAGAAGCTTCTACGTGCAGGCGCGTGCAGCAAAAAAGAAACAGCGATTGAAGGTTCCAGCAGCGCGATGGTTGCTAGAAATGAAGGCTGTTCAAAATTTTACGTTTTAAGAATAGTAAGAGTTGTTGAAACAGACTAAAAGGACTTGGCCAACATCAATTCTCGTCACTTCTGTTTATGAGTTATGATGTTGAGGTGGTACTGCTTAATATTTTCAGTTCAACGTAGAAGAAGAAAAAGAATTACATTAAGATAAATCCTGCCTTTGTTACCAGTACTAAAAACTGATACCCAAACATGTTGCAAGACTATCCTTTGAAGCCAGTGTGCAGCACAGGATTGGGTGAAAAACCATGTAACAATTCTTCTTCTTTCGATGCGGAGTAGGTGTCCCGTGACATTACGTTGTTGTAGGAAGGCCGACTATGACTAGTTCATCCAAGACAAGCCCCTTCTACAACATATGGGGGGATCTGCCAACTTTCCTCACAATTACAGGGTGCAATCAATCAATCAATAAAACTGGTAAACAGTACGCCTTATTACGAGGAGTGAGGTTGAGGAGGCCGGCCCGTTTGATTTCACTGTAGCCAACCACACATAGGGGTGGGGTGGGGGGATCTCGCCCTGGAGGAGGGTTTTGGGCCTGTTACATGTGTCTACTGCAGGCGACAGTGGACTGCAAGGTGACAGTGGCATAGGATGCAAGCAATTTGCAGACCTCAAGTAGCCAACTACCAAGGTAGCAAAGCTTATTGGGGCCCGAGTTCTAAAGTGTACTACTCTACACTGAGTTGATGAAGGGGGGGGGGGGAAATTCGGAAAGACCAAAAGAGTTAGGACTGACGAGAGAATCTTGACATCAGTTTATTACAAGGCAGTTACAGTCTTCAAGTGGGGGAAATAGGTGAGGTGAGGTGCAAATACGTTAGGTCTGCTGAAAACAGGTGAGGTGAGGTGAAGTTTAAATAAGCGTGTACTGCAGAAAATAGGCGAGGTGAGGTGCAAACAGGTCAGGTGAAAAATAATGCGATGTTGATCACACGCTCGATGATACCATCAGCTGCATTGTGATCTGGTTATACCTAGACATTAAAAATACGCTAAGAAACGCACAATTAAGTTATCATCCCAGATGAGATGACGATTCAATGATATTGTAAAATTAAATGTTCACTGTAGCACGAACTCGGCCCCCCCGTCGGTTAAACGATTGTTCAGGGTTCAGTTCATCTGTGTTTTTTCTATTTAAGCCCTTACTGTCACGGT
The DNA here is from genome assembly GCA_013435795.1 of Chlamydomonas sp. ICE-L. Classification (NCBI taxonomy): domain Eukaryota; kingdom Viridiplantae; phylum Chlorophyta; class Chlorophyceae; order Chlamydomonadales; family Chlamydomonadaceae; genus Chlamydomonas; species Chlamydomonas sp. ICE-L. The sequence goes on along the minus strand of JACBWV010000099.1, from coordinate 12,902,158 downwards.
TGGGCAAGTCTCTTTAGCCTATTTGGCCTACCCCTAAACATACTTATACAACAAGCTCTAGAACGGGTTTAATTTTAATGTCCTCAATCGGTATCCAGAATGTTTTTGTTTGATCACTGGCCTTTTCATGCTGTCTTAATCCATGCATACATTGTGATGTACAGGCAATACCATTAATCATGCTATCTTAATCCATGCAAATATTGTGATGTACAAGCAATACCATTTATCATGCTTTCTTAATCCATGGACATTTTGTGATGTACAAGAAATACTATCAATCAATGAGGTAGACTACTAGCCAATGGAATGAACGGGGGGGGGGGGGGGGGGGGGGGGCTCAGGGGCGAAAATAACTACTTCTGATACTGATACTGATACAATAAAGACTTCCAAGACTTTGCCCCTACCACTAAGCCATCTGCATCCCACACTGGCTCTGAGATAAGGCAGTATCCACCCACTCATGAGGTGGCCTACTAGCCAATGGAATGAACGAGGGGGGGGCTCAGGGGAAGTGGGGATGGTGTGCTTGTGGGAATCTGCGATCCAAAGGGATCCAGTGGAGTGGGAATGGTGAACTTCGCCAGGCGGCAAGGTTTGGCAACAAGAGTCTTTTGTTGAAGGCTGTGGTCGCAAGCACAATGAATCAGAAAATAACTACTTCTGATACTGCGGTCATGACAGTCATAGTGATGAGTGACAGTGTATGGTCATGACAGTCATGGCAATGGTGGTGATCACGTGTTTACTCAGACTGAGTGGTCATGACAGTCATAGCTATGATGATGATCATGTGCTTACTCAGACTGAGTGGACATCACAGTCATAGCGATGAGTGACAGTGAATGATCATGACAGTCATAGCTATGATGGTGATCATGTGCTTACTCTGACTGAGTGGTCATGGGAGTAGTTTCGTTGTACATAGCCTGCAGCTTGTTGATGGACAGCCTAGGCTTCTCAGCCAGAGCCAGCATGAGCATGATGCGAGCTTGGAAAGCATCCAGGTTGATGGCCTGTACTACACCGTACTTCATGAGCTCTCCCAGGCAGCCGCCGCAGCCGTAGCCGGGGTCAGTGATACCATCAAGAGGTGTACTGCTGATCACAAACTTCATCTGCCTCTTCTCGGAAAATTTCTTCACCTTGTTGCCAAAGGAGCTGCCGATGTTTCCAGAGCCCAGGCCATCAATGACCAGAGCTGTGGGGATGAATGAAAGGGTTGCAGTGTCAGTCATGTTAAGTTCTGTTGTGTTTTGTTCTGTTATGTTATGTTGCACTGTCGGTCATGGAACCTTTTTGGAGAATTGTGTGTGCACACATACATTTGTTTCAGGCCATCGATGACCATTGCTGTGGGGATCAATGAAAAGGATTGCAGTGTTAGTTTGCTGTGGGTATCAATGAAAAGGGTTACAGTGTTAGTTATGGACCCTTTTTGAAGGTGCCGTGTGTGTACACATATGCTTAGGGATTGGCAATATGATATCATATGATATCATGTCATCATACGATATCATATGATATCATATGATGCCGGAAGTTTGACTAGACTTAAGTTACCATGTATATACAATTTCATATGATGCAATTTGTTTGATATCATATGATATCATGCTCGCCTTTGTTGAACATCATATGATATGCCGGTCCCTACATATGCTTGTTTCAGTACAGGGATGTCCAATTGAAGCATGCACCAAACATGCACGTAGTAGTCTACCTCCTTAGTACTCCAGTACTCTACTTACATAGTACACACATTAATATAATTGTGTAATTATATAGTACACACAGTACACATAGCAATATGATATTGTACTTGCATAGGACACACAGTAAACACAGCAACAGAATATTGTACTTACATAGTACAATAATATTGAATACAGAATATTGTAATAATATATTGTGATAATATTGAATGCAGAATATTGTACTTACACAGTAATATAATAATGAATCATGTATAGTTCACACACTAGTGCAGCTGAAAGCTGACGCGACAGGCATTTAAATACAGCTGAAAGCTTTGGGCTTGACCCAGTGGCTGGCTCATGTAGCGGGTTGGAAGCTGCCATACTTAGCCCCCAAAAGAAACAGTGACTACCAGAAGGGGCTGGATTTTCGGACCGAGGCCCAGACATGGACCTGGATCAAACATTTTCGGACCTGGACCCAGACCTGGACCTGGATCAAGCATTTTCAGGCCCCGAACCAGACCTGGACCTGGACCAATCATTTCAGGCCTAGACCCAGACCTGGACATGGATCAAGCATTTTCAGACCTGGACCTGGATCAAACATTTTCAGGCCTGGACCCAGACCTGAACCTGGATCAGGCATTTTCAGGCCTGGAACCAGACCTGGACATGGATCAAGCATTTTCAGGCCTGGATCTAGACCTGGACCTGGATCAAGCATTTTCAGGCCTGGACCCAGACCTGAACCTGGATCAAGCATTTTCAGACCTGGACCTGGCTCAAGCATTTTCAGGCCTAGACCCAGACCTGGACCTGCACTCATGACTACCAGAAGGGGCTGGGAGATGAAGCATTTTCAGACCTGGAATCCAACTGGTCTGTCTGACTGGATTCCTCCCCTGTGCATCCTTGCTGCTTGAACGAAGTGATCACACCACCATCAGATCAGGGTATGCCTGCAGCAGGGCCACCTTGGGAGTCTCACCTGTGTATCCTTGCTGTTTGGACCAAGTGATCACACCACCATCAGATCCAGGGCATGCCTGGAGGAGGGCCACCTTGGGAGTCTCACCTGTGTATCTTTGCTGCTTCAACCAAGTGATCATATCACCATCAGACCCAGGGTATGCCTGCAGTAGGGCCACCTTGGGATGCTTGTCTGGGAGGGGGTAGCCGGGGCAGAGACCCTTGCCTTCAATCTTAGAGTACTGGACGACCTTGTTGAATCCCACAACACCAGCAACAGGACCGCTGAAGCCATTGCTGCCACCAAAAGCAGAGGGATTGTTGGCATCCATCTTCGTAACATACCTTGATGAAAATACCTGCATTTGGTGCATTTGGTACATTTGTTGGCTTTCATCTTTGTAACGAACCTTGATGAAAAGACCTGAATTTGGTGCATTTGGCACATTTGTTGGCATTCATCTTCATTACAAACCTTGATGAGAAGATCTGCATTTGGTAAAGCATTGCTGTGTTAGTGTAAAGCAACCGAAAAAAGCATTTGGGAAAGCATTCATATTTTAGGGTTCAGCTACCTAAAGCATTATTGTGTTAGTGTATAGCTGCAAGACAGCAGTGTCGCATTAGTGTTCAGCTGTGGACAGCATTGTTGTGTTAGTGTTCAGCTACTACAGGAGTGCTGTACACTGTTAAGGGAGAAGGAGGGTGGAGTAGCTGTTCTATACACTGGAGCAGCTACGTAGCGTAGTATTTAATTTCAGCTACAAACATCAGCTTCTAGGCAGCTCCCTGGACTCTCTCTTCATCCAAACCTTAAGCAAACTAGGCACCTAGAAGCTCATTTCGTCAGATTTCCAGTGCTACTAGAATATTTGGGTTTGGCCCAGTGGCGGTATCAGGGAGCTGCCTAAGAGCTGGTGCTGATAGCCAAAAAAGAAAACAGTGCTATGTAGCTCAGATGTGGGTGTCATGCACGTCAGCTTGTCTGATTTATCCGTTCATAGAATTGAAAGTATCTGTCTTATGGGCTTGGCCCATAAGACAGCTAAGCAATAAAACAGGCTATAGCTATCAAAATAAAATGCTTGGCTGGGGTATGAATAAAAGCCTCCCCCTTTTTGAAGTGGCTTTATATTAAAAGGGGGCCTTTTAAGGGGGTGACCTCTGCCAGGACAAGGATTATATCACCATATCAGGATTATACTGCCAGGACAAGAATGGTATCATCATATCAGGGTTGTACTGCCAGGACAAGGACTGTATCATCATATCATGATTGTACTGCCAGGACAAGGATCTTATCATCATATCATGATTGTACTGCCAGGACAAAGATTGTACCATCACAACAGAAATAGGACCTGAGCTCAGTGCCTTTCTGGAGGTTATACATAGCAAGGGTGCAAATATTTGGTCAGCTCATTGTTTCATACCCACTGCAGAGGTGCTTACCACTGTACTGCACTACACTGTACTGTACCATCTCAGAAGTACCTTCAGTATCATTGGTTGAGGCCCACTACAGAGGTGCTTACCACTATTTTTCTTTTGGGATACACATGTCAGCTTCCAGCCAGCTCCAATGGCCAGCCACTTGGTCTAGGCCAAAGCTTTCTGCTCCATTGGATTGACTGCCATACTAACTTCCAGGTACATTAGCTAGCCTATGGTTTGTCCAAAGGACGGGGAAGGGAGCTGTCAAGAAGCAGCTAGGTGTAGTCTCAAAACGAAACAGTGGTGCTCACCAGGGTACTTCAATTGACCAAATTGGCCAGCGCTTTAGCGCACTTGAAGAAGAAAAAACTGCGCTTTGTAGTGCAAGAAGCGCACAAATTACTTGCTGCGCCCACAGGGGGGTGCAAAAAACTGCGCAAGACGCGCAGAGGAGCTCAAAAAGGCAGCATGCCAGCGCGCAAAAGCGCGCTTGGAAGTACTCTGGTGCTCACCTTGTTGGCCATTTGAATATAGAGCTGTGAACCAGGTACAGATGGCCAATCAGCTAAGAAGAAGTGTAATGGAAGAACCCCCTGCCCCATTTGTTTTGCCAAAAAAGAAACTATGGTGCTTACTTTTGCCAGCCCCATATGGATCTAATTTTCTAAAACTGTAGTTGAGGGGTCTTCGTTATCGGTTCTTTTTTCAACCCGACCCTGCGCCAAGATGTCAATAATGTAGCCCACGTACCACCAATTTGACTTTTGACGAAACACAACAATGTTTACACTGATTCGTTTGTGTGCCTAGACTTTAATAGCCGGCCATTATTGAGTGGTTGTGCGCTTGTGAAGCGCATGGGTTATCCATAAAAGGCCTCATTATCAGCAGCCACAGAAGTCATGTAATCTGGTTACTCTTCGTATGGCTGGATAGTGCGTTTACTTATAGTCCTGTTTATAGCCTGAAAGAGGGTAATAAGGATGGGTGATGAGAGAGAGATCGAGGATGGTTATACCTTAGAATGTCACACCCCCACCGCCCCTGTCCCCCCACGTTCTTTCACCCCTGAAATATTACCAGATTTACTATCCACATCGGTTGTTGCTTTTTATACCCGCTCTAACGCGCCATATGTATCTTTGTTTTTGTAGCTGTGAACCAGATACCGATAACAGGCCAATCAGCAGAAGAAGTGTAATGGAAGAGGGTAAATGCACCCCCCTCCCCCATTTTGCTTTGCAAAAAAAGAAACAGTAGTGCTTAACTTGCCGGCCATTTGAATGTTGAGCTGTGAACCAGATATTAATGACTGGCCAATCAGCTAAGAAGAAGTGTACTGAACGATGGTAAATTTCCCCCCCCTGGCTCATTTGTTTTGCTTCCAAAGAGGAACAGAGGTGCTTACCTTGCCGGCCATTTGAATGTTGACACCCGCGCCTTGGGAGAGTGCACTAGCTGCCCAGACGGCAGAGGACAGAATGTTGCCAGGACCATCTGAGAAGGGGCTTCTGGCCCCGTACATGGCACCAGTCAGCACTGTTGGCTTCATGTGGTTGCCAATTCCATTGATGCATTGCAGGTACCAAGCTGCAGCAAGGGAAGAGGGACAGAAAGACTTAGTGGCACAACTTTGATGATGATGATGAGGAGGAGGTTGAGGATGCGGATGAGGTTTAGAATGGGGATGAGGATGAGGTTGAGGATGTGGATGAGGTTGAGAATGAGGATGAGGTTGAGGATGTGCATGAGGTTTACAATGAGGATGATGGTGAGGATGAGGTTGAGGATGTGGATGAGGTTTAGAATGAGGATGGTGGTGAGGATGTGCATGAGGTTTAGAATGAGGATGATGGTGAGGATGAGGTTGAGGATGCGGATTAGGTTGAGGATGCGGATTAGGATGAGGTTGAGGTTGCGGATGAGGTTAAAAAGAATGAGTTTGAGGATGTGAATGAGGTTTAGAATAAGTATGATGGTGAGGTTGAGGTTGCGAATGAGGTCGAGAATGAGGTTGAGAATGAGGTTGAGGATGTGGTTGAGGTTGCGGATGAGGTTGAGAATGAGAATGAGGTTGAGGATGTGAATGAGGTTTAGAATGAGGATGATGATGAGGATGGGGTTGAGGATGCCAATTAGGTTGAGAATGTGGACGATGATGAGGTTGAGGATGCAGATGAGGTCGAGAACGAGGATAATGATGATGATGATGATGATGATGATGATGATGATGATGATGATGATAATGATGATGATGATTTGGAAAGGCCGGAATGGGGGAATCGCTGGAGTCATGATATGTTGAAGTCTATTTCAGTACAGGGGTAGCAAAAAAGGTTAAAGGGACTCGCCCAATCTTCAGTACAGGGGCAGCAATCTTCAGTACAGGGGTAGCAAAAAAGGTTAAAGGGACTCGCCCAATCTTCAGTACAGGGGTAGCAATCTTCAGTACAGGGGTAGCAAAAAAGTTGAAAGGGACTCGCCCAATCTTGGACAATCAAGGATGGTATCATGATGTCAGACCTCTTCATACACCCTGGCTGTTGTGAAGTGATGATGTGGGTAGACTACATGTATACATGATGTGGTACATGATGCGGTGTTAGTACATGGGTACATGATGTCGTACATGTGGTGGTTCCAGTACACGGGTACATGCTATCGTACATAATGTGGTGTTAGTACATGGTTACATGATGTCGTACATGTGGCTCCAGTACATGGGTACATGATGTCGCACATGATATGGTGTTAGTACATTGGTACATGATGTCGTACATGTTGTGGTTCCAGTACACGAGTAAATGATATCGTACATAATGTGGTGTTAGTACATGGGTACATGATGTCGTACATGTTGTGGTTCCAGTAGATGGGTACATGATGGGTACATAGGTAATGGTGACATTTTCCTTGTGCCCTACTGGACTCCATATGTGCCCTCAACTTGACAAAGCCAAGGAGGAGCGTGAACATCATGCAAAAAAGGGGCTCACCTGTTTGCTGCATGGAGTCGGTTCCGTGCAGCACCAGCACAGCGTCCACCGTGTCGAGGGCCAGCTGCTTTTGCACTTCGCCCGCCACGATCTTCCAGAACCCTGGCGTGGCCTCCGAGCTGTCGATGTTGGACACGGGGTAGATGCCGGTAATGTTGGCGACGTCCTCGAGGCCCACGACGGCTTTAAGCAACTCGGATCCATCGACAGCGGGGACCAAGTTACCGTCGGCATCAGGCAAACTGGCGATCGTTCCGCCAGTGGTAACCACGGCTAGGTTGATCAGCTCCGTCTGGCCCTGGAGTAGGGCACGTCCACGTCCAGCGTCCTTCTGGAGCGGGTTCTCCGTTGCGGCCATGGCATCCATGGTACGGGCATAGGTGGCGCTGATAAGCATCAGCGCACTAAGCAGCGGGAGGAGGGTTGATATCTGCATCATGGAGAGTTGGCGTGGGGGGAGGGGGGGGGGGAGGGGGGGCACCGGAGGGGGGGGGGGGGGGGGGGGGGGGGGGGGGGGGGGGGGGCACGATCCACGATCACGGCGGAAGGGGGAGCTTGAGACCCTGGATTCAGTCAGGCCAGCTTCGCAGGGGAAGATAGGAAGAGAGATGGGAACGTTACGAAGATGTCAATCGACTAAATGGTAGTGGTCGGAGCAGGAAACCCTAGAGGCGATCAAACCAAACCCAATCCTCGCACGTGCACGTGACGATCAGAAAAAACCAATCATCACAGGTGACGCCACCCCACGTGCCACGGGGGAACCTAGTGTGTCACCCCGATGATCGCAAGTGTGTCACACCGTTTATCGCAATTGTATCCACTCATCCATTTCTGGTGAGCTAGTTTGTCACCCCGATTATCGCGATAGTGTCACCCCGTGTATCGCAGTTTTGTTCACTCATCCATTTCTGGCGAGCTAGTGTGTCACCCAGACCCCGAGTATCGCAAGTCGCAGCGTACAGCGCAACAGCCAGCTCTCGAAGCATTAGCTAATGCATTACGTAGGACTTCGTAATCCTATTATCCTAATCCGACAGGATTGGAAATAGTAGGGTGCCCTGGCGGGTCCCCCCTGCGGGTCCCCTGGAGGTCGGCCCCGGGGGTGGCGTAATTTCGTCAAGCAGCAGTGGCAGCCTCCTTGGTGAGGGGTAGGTCACACTGCTTTTGCTTTTGGTCGATTTAGCTTTTGCTTTTGGTCCGATTTTGGTGGGGACCAAAAGCGACCAATGGCGGACCAAAAGCTAAATCGAAAGCAAAATCTGGTCTCTGAGACAATTTTTGATCCGATTTTGCTTTCGATGTTGCTTATGGTCAGCTGATTAGATACAGGAGTATAACTATTTGTTTTCAAGTCTAAGAGCTGTAATGCTTTTGAACGGAGGACAATTATTTTACAGCCCTTAAGTGCCGATGCCTTAAAAAATGCGCGCTGTCAAAAAAGCGCACTTGCCTTAGAAAAGGTGCGCGCGCACCAGTTTTTTAATTGGTGCGCTTTTTTTTGCAGGACCTGCAGGACCTGCAAGGTGCTGGGACCTGGAGGACCTGTAGGGAGCTGGGAGCTGGGAGCAGGAAGCTGGGAGCTGCCCGCGGCAGGGACGGATCTACAGGGAGCTGCAAGTAGGGAGACTGGATAGTGGAAACAATACAGATTTGGGAACCTTTGTTACAACCTCTGTTACAATTATACGACCAAGTCGTCAATTAATAAGAGTAATAAAAGAAATCCAAGTTGCTTGCTAGAGAAATGTAGCCAAGTCCAATTGGGGAATAATGTAACAATTCGCTTGCTGGGAACATCTAATGAAGTACCAAGTAGGAAAAATGTACCAATTTAAATTCAACCTCTTAAGTCTTGCTACATAGGAAATACGGCTAGTTTCCTGAAGCCATGTTACCAAGTGACAATCTCTCTCGTGGGTACCGCACGAGTAATGTGCCAACAACATGCAACAAAAAATAGTAGGGTGCCCTAAGGGCCCCTGCGGTGGTCGGCCCGAGGGTGTGTCCGTTGAAGTGGTTGTACGTTGTGTAGTTGTGTACAGTATGTGATGGACGCGGCAGGAAGGCAGGTTGTCGACTCTACTAGGCGCTAGGGGCAGGCAGGCAGAATGTCAGTTAGACGCGACGATAGAGCCCGTTTTGCTTGACGATGCCAATTCTGCCAATGGCTTCCGTCTTGCTTGGCTGAAATACCGTTGGCTCTCCTCGTATGGCGACGGCAACAGTCACGTGTTGGTTATATTGTTTACCACCTTCGCACCCTGACGGACCCAATCCAACTGACTTCCTGATCATTCAAACCGACTGTTCGCCCATCTCCAAGCGGAAGTCCAACCGTTACAACAGGCATTATAACTAACAGTCGCATTCGCCAACCGATTCTCTGTGATTTCGACCATCCCAACCGACTGCTCGCGCGTTTCGCTAATTAACCGACTTTTCGGCCACTTTCTACGTATATATCGCAGCAACCTTAACTGACTATCCAACCATTCCAACCGACAGTTCGCCCATCTCCGGCTGAATGTTCAACCGTTCTAACAGGCAATATAACTAACAATCTCATTGCCAACCGCTTTTTCTGGAAATTTCGACCATTGTCGACCATGTCGACCTAGCTACCCCCTCCTCAGGCCTCCAGGTCTACACAGATGGTAGCCTAATAAAAGGTAAACCAGGGCACCCTAGCAAAATAGGTGCTGCAGTATATGTCCCGGCTGCAGGACAAAGCTACACCATCAACCCTGGGGGAATAGGGGCCACCAAAACTAACAACAGGGCAGAACTGGTAGCCATCCACCAAGCCCTTCTCAACATTGACTATGACAAATCTCTTACACTCCATACAGACAGCCTCTGCTCTCTTCAACTTATTAAAAAAATGATTCATGACCCTACCACAACAACCCGTTCTATTCATACTGAACTACTGCAATCAATTCAAAAACACCTCATTCAACGCATCCTGCATGGCTCACACACCAGTACACCACTCTTTGTAAAGTCCGTTCCCACACAGGTATCCTTGGAAATGACAGGGCAGACATTCTGGCACGCAAGGCAGCTGAGCACCCTGCCTCCACCAATTTTACTGACAACACTGGGGAAATACCCCGCCACAATGTCTACTGGCCCACAGTTCAACCTCCTCGCACACCCATGGGAGATATTCCCCCACGCATCCTAGCACCTAACCTTACACAAGGTATCACCTCTAACCTGCCCACTAGCTGCCACCTTGGCCAACACCCTCTTAAAGGGATTTATGCAACCACCTGGGCTGATAACAATCCCCACCAACTTCCTCAAGCAAGTAACAAATTTTGGACCTCAACCCTTATCCATCATAAAACTAAATTCCACATCCTTAAAGCCCGCTGGGGTAGACTGTGGAACCGTAAACTTGCATTCCGCTGGAAACTCCCTTATATTACCAGCACTCACCCACCCACGAACTCCCTATGTCCCATCTGCCACACCTGTGAGGACGGAGCGGGCCACATCCTGGCGGGCTGCACACACCGGACTTTCAAGGGGCTCTATATCAAGAGGCATGACGCCGCAGTGCGACTCATCCACAAGGCCATTTGCACCGGAGCCCTGGGATCCCGCAGAATGATTATGGACGCTGGCAAGGAAGAGGACCTCCCCAGGGGGGTCCTGGGCAAACGTCTCCCTGACTGGCTACGCCCCTCCACTATTTCTGTAGCGGACTGGAAGAGAATGAGACCTGACCTTGCCGTCCTACCTGACATAGACTCTCCTACCTGTATGGCTGATAAAGAACTCTGGGTTCTTGAGCTTGGATACTGCTCTGATACCAACCATGGTATGCTACTAAGCAGTGATTTCCCTAAGGTTTTTGGACGAAACATTAATAATCGTTTGGGTCCGATTCCTGGGTCTGCACTTTGGAAACCTGAAAATCTATCAGCTATGCCCGCGCTGGAATTAAAGGGTAGGGGGAAAAAGCAGGGATCAGCTGTCAGTCAGAGCTCCGGGGGAAATCTGCATACAGCGCGGAATTTGTAGGCATTGATGCCGGAAGCGAGTAGAAGGGCACGCATTTCCGCCCAGTGCAAAGCATTGCTACAAGCGCGCCCAGTCAGAGCTTTGTTCCTGTTGCGAGCGAAAAAGGGCGTCAAGCATTCAATTCAACAGCAGCAGTTGTAATCGTTGTGGACGAATAGCTTCAGAGTGAGCGCTCATAAGCGACTGAAGTTTGGTCAATACTGGTATTTAACATGTGCCTGTCGCTGATTCGAAGCTCCCAGTGCTGGTCCATGCTTGTGTAGATTGAAATATTTAGCGAGGAGCATGATGCCGGGGGAGCACGCGATGGAAAAGCTGTCAGCGAGCGAGGAAGAGTGGCAGCGCAGAAGGAGGAGAAGCGAGTGCTGTGACGGGGGAGCTGCAAGGTTAGGTGTTTTAGCAAGAGCTAGCAGCGAAGTAAGTGGTGCGTTGGGGCGTAACAGCTAGCGAGCTCAAGGTTTCACGAAGCCGTTTGACGAGGTTATTTCTTGGGGTGGCCTCAACTTCCCCCTGCCCCTTTCGCCTCCCCCAGGATGACCTGGCTGGAATCTGTCCAGCGTGTCAACCAGCGTTCTGGTCAAGGCATGGTCACATGGGGGATTTGGGATGCGCGATGCCTGAGGCAACAGTATGGCGATGCTAAACATTAATAATCGTTCTGCACGATGCTGCAGCCAGCGTTTGGATCGACCGGAAACATTAATAATCGTGCATGAACGATGCCCAGGCCAAAGTTTCGCGAGCTCGAAAACATTACCCAGACCTGAGAAAACGATGGACCATTTCGCGAGAAACATTAATAATCGTGCCTGCACGATTAATCGTGCTTAGGAAAAACGAAATAGTACCAAGTTTATCACTCAACACGCCCAGCATGTTGAATTAGTAAATGGCCTTAGATCGGCTGGATACCTCGTCCACTATGAAGTTATCACCGTTGGAACAACTGGTACCATTCCAACATCTTTTTTTACTTCTATGACCACTCTTGGACTTCAGAGATCATGTGCCCTCAAACTGGCGGACACAGTCCACTCCCACACCATCACTAGCTTTCAGAGTATTTTACATTGCAGACGTTTTATGGAAGCACACCCCGGGTCGATACCCGGGGACTAGCACACAGACCGTCCCCCCTCTCAGGTTTTGTCTTGCCAGCTGCATTGTGTTGGTGCTTCCCAACCGGGGTGAAAAAAAACCGTATTAAGCTGCACTGGCATGATGTGGCTACGGTGCCTGCCGGTCAGGCATCGGTGGAAATTCTTTTTACTGAGGTGGCCCTACGGTGACTATAGCTAGCTCCGGCTTACGCTATGGTGTCCTTAACTTCACGTCCTATGAGTAACGTTTTTACACGGATGTAAAAATTTCAATTTCAATTTCAATTTCGACCATGTCGGTTAATTAACCAGCAACCTTAACTGACTTCCCGACCATTCCAACCGACTGTTCGCCCATCTCCGGCTGAATGTTCAACCGTTCTAACAGGCAATATAACTAACAATCTCATTCGCCAACCGCTTTTTCAGGAAATTTCGACCATTGTCGACCATGTCGGTTAATTAACCTCCATTTCGACCATTTTCTCAGTTCCTATTACATAGGTCAGCAGCCTACGGGCCGACCAATCAGTATAGCCATCTAGCTAGGGGAGTTCTGGCTCATGTTTGGCATGAATGGACCACCCATAGGGAACGTCTGGGGGTACGCCTGTGTGGCACCACCCATCATCCCAGCCCCATTGTGTGGGGTGGATATCGCAGGACCCATCATCCCACCCCCATTGTGTGGGGTGGAGCTGCCAGGAATGGAGTGGTTCATACCCATCATCGCATTGCCCCCTCCAAAAATGTTGGCAATCATGAGAGTGGTCTGTGTTATTGGGTATTAGAATAGCTTACATGATGGGACGATTACCCTTGTAGTCGTCTGCGTGTATAGCAGGGCGAAGGTTAGGTTCTACGCCCCGGCACTGCCTGGCAGCAACCCAGCTCCTGGACCTGGCAGGAAGCCGTCCTAGCCGTTTGGCCAGTCCAGGCAGTTGGGTATGATACACCTGTATATCATATCATAACAGTCTGCCGGTTTATCTCTGACATGTGTGTCATCATCTCCAACCGGTTTTCACTCTTCTCCCTCCTCTATCTCTCCTCCCTTTCTCTCCTCCCTCCTCTCCTGTCTCCTCTCCTCCCTCCTCTCATCATACAGCCTCTGCTCCTACTTCCTCTCTATGTCTCTGTCCTCCCTCGACTTCTCCCTCCTATCATCCCTAGCCTGCCTAGTCTGGTCTTGGGACAGCAACATGCTTTGCAAACTACGCACAGCCCCAGACCCAGTGCCCGGTTTGGAGGATGTGTGAACAGGGTTTTGCGTGGAGGTTGGGGCCTTCACAGGTGATCTCACCTCCCCATCCTCCTCCTCCTCTACAGGCCTAATGAGGATGCCCAGCTAAGGCCTATATATATAGCTTCGCAGCCAACTGCAATGATGAGAATGGCTTGATTCCCTTTACATCCGCCTTACATAAGCAGGATCAGATTCGTTCTATAGCACAGTTTAGAATGGGTTCCCATTGGCTGAACACAGAAAGAATGAGGGTGGTGGATAGAGCACACATCCCTCGCTCAATGAGACACTGTCAAATGTGTGGGTTCCAAAAACCTGAGGATGAAATGCATATGTTTGAGTGCCCTTTTTATAATGATATTCGCCTCCGCTACCAGAAGCTGTTTACAGATATTTATAGGCATGTCCATGAGGATACCAACTTAACCGTATGGAATGTGGAATTCTGCGATTCCACATTCAGAACCTTTATGAATGGAAATGGCACTAAGTCTTTTTGGAGCAACCTAGCCGACTATCTTTCTACTTGTAGAAGAGCAAGACAGGAAGCCCTGGACTGCTTAGTGGCACCGTAATTTATCATCCCTTTTTTTCTTCTTCTTGTGACTTCTCATTTGTTAGCTTCTTACCTCCGCCACTGTAAGTGGTTGAGATCTGGGTCCGGCTCTAAGGGGTTTAATACCTACGCCACCAAAACGGTGGTTGGGAGTTTGGTTTGTTTGTCCTCGACACACCCCTGATGTAATGGGGTTTTTGCTTTGTGGGTGCTTTTTCTTTTTGTTTAAAGCACAGAGTCTCATACACCCTCGCGGTGTCAAGTAGACTTTAACATGTAATGTAATGTAATGTAATAGCCTAATGAGGATATCCAGCTAAGGCCGATATATATTAGTAGGATATGGCGATGCTCCATTGCTCGAATCCTCGAATTCAACGTTTTCTAAATTTCTAATTTTCTACTATTTTCTAAGTCTTAATTAGTTTTTAAGTTATTAACTATTAATAGTTCAAACCTTAGCTGGATATCAATAACTTATCAAACCCGATATATATTAGTAGGATATGGCCTTGCTACTCTTCCGTGATATCACTTTCCCCACTCCCTCAGAGCACGTCCCCTGGGGTAGCTCCGAGCCATCAAACACACCAACTTCTAGGGGACATAACGTCGAATGGGTCTTGAAGAGTTCCACCCACAGCACCTCATGAAGTGTTATGAGGTGGGCAACCCTACACCTGCCCAGTTCAACTTTAACTATGCTTTGATTAGAACAAGGCGGGTTGTTGAGTGTGCATTCGGTAGACTGAAGGGTCGATTTAGGCTACTGTACAGTACACGTCTTCGAGACCCTAAAACCGCGTCCAAGGTTTCTCGGATATGCTGTGCCTTGCACAACTTCTTGGATCGCAGGCATCCTTATCCTCAAGACATGCAGATGGAACCTGTTGTTCCCTCTGATATCAACACAGTCAATTGGGAACCTGGTACCATGGGTGCATCTGGTCACGGGAGGAACTTGCTAGCTTCCTACATGGAGAGAGTGCTCGGGGTTGAGCACTCTCTCCATGTAACCTACACACACGCACAGTTGGGAAACCTTTTTCATGGCCCACTCGGATTTGAGGGATAGCAGGCACCATCCTCGTTCTGACCCAGAAACTTACCTAGAAACCTAGGCTGCACAGGCCCCGGTTTCTAGGTTAGTCAGTGCCAGTCCAGGGGTCAGCCTATGACATGTCTAGGTCAGTGTGTGACAGTCCAGGGGTAAGCCAAATAGGCTGACAGACTTGCCCAACCGCGAGAAGAAGTGCTGGAAGAAAAAGCATTGAAAAAGCTTAGTAGGCAGTTGCTTGACAGCACACCCCTAATGAATTAATGATCATGTGCAAGCCCAATAGGCTTAAGAGACATCCCCAATAGCGAGAGAGAGTTGGATGATTTCGTATTTTTTATACAATTTATGTAACATGTTCCTTCTCATTTGCAGCTATTTCGGCCATATCTCAACACAATATCAGCTTGCGACTGTGCCACACCCTCTGAAACATTTGAAGACTAGAAGCAACAATAAGTAAGAATTGGATAAGAAAAAGTATGAGTGAAACAACGAAGATACGGAAAAGATAATAACAAAAAACCTGCAAAAAAGAATGTAAAGTTCCAGAAAAAAATCCGGACCCAAAGCTAAATCGAGGCAAATACCCCCCCCCCCCCCCCCCCCCCCCCCCCCCCCTGCTTTTGCTTTTGCTCGATTTAGCTTTAGCTTTTGGTCTGATTTTGGTCCTGACCAAAATCCAATTTGGTCAAGATTGTAGTGTGACCACTAAGATTTTGGTGATAAGTTCAATCGACCATAATTGCAGTGGTAACATACCTATCCTAAGGAGCACGCATACAGCCGTGACAATAATCGACCAAAATCGGACCAAAATCAGCCGGATCAAAAGCAGTTGCTTACTTATCAATTTAATATGGTCAAGAATCAATGTAGCATGGCATGGCATTATTATTCAACTTGGTGGCCTGTAAGGCTGATGAACTTATTAGCTCACTGACTTCCCGAAGTTTCATGGAGGCAGGTGCAGCAACTCCCGAGGCTACAGTTGCTAGTTCGCAACATGCAGGAACTAGTGCGAAAGAGCAGATTTCCTTGTCAAGCACAATGCGCTGATGCAATGAGAGTCACGAAGAAGCGAATTCTTCAAGGGGAAATCGTAGGCATGCTCCAGGTCCCTAGATTGAGTCCACAGGACAGGAGGGAAAAGACAAATGAAAACGCCGCGTCCGCAGTCCGCATCCCTGAGATACGTACGCGAAAAAGTGCCCTCCGAAGTAATCCGCCCCCAACGGGAATCGAACACGAGTCGCTAAGATCTTCGGCCAGTCAGATTAACCGGCCAATTTGACCGGCGTTCTTGGGGAAATTGAAGATGTGAAGATTTGAAGATTTGACGATTTCGCGGAAGTATCGCTTAGGTCTGTCCTCCACATAGGGTGCCGACCAACTGACCTTTTTCTGGACCACGAGCCGCCAGGTCGTGGAACGGGATGGTCACCTGCAGTGTGGTGTAGCGACCATTGCTACACCTACTCAAGTGTAGTAGATAACGATCCAGCTATGAGTTTAGTAGGGTAATAGCAGGGTTGGTCATGACGTTGCATCCTGCGTCGCAGACGCAACGTCGAAGGGTCCGTTGCGACCTGAGACGCAACGTGGGGAGGGTCCGCTGTGTCGTAGACGCAGCTTCAATGGATTGGTTACGTCGCAGGACGCAGGCTATGGAATTGGTTGCGTCTCATCTAGGGGGGGGGGGGGGGGGGGGGGGGGGGGGGGGGTAGCGGCCATGTGGGCTGAGGCTGGACGAGGGGTACTGCTCGAGGGGTTCACAGCGACTATTAGAAGGCAAGGTTGTCGACTTGCCATCCAAAGTTGCCGTGTACAAAGATATGCAAGATGCTCAGTGAACTATCTCATCATGATCTTGATTGATTTTCAGCATTCCAAGGAGACCACCCAACTTGGCTGGCTGGCTGACTATGGGAAGCTGAAATGTTATGTTTATCTGGTTCCACTCAATACAATGGGGTTTTAATGATGTTTTGTGAAAGAGGAGATCATTTTCTGTTAGGTGAGCTAACTTCTCGGGCTTAGCATCGTACGTGTGCCCGGAGTTAATTTCATGGGGTTCGGGTACCCCCCCCCCCCCCCCCCCCCCCCCTTTAATAAATATTTCACCTTGTTGGACCCCACCAGGTGGTATTTCCCCCCCGTACTCCTGGATGATGGTTCACTTTATATGGCGGGAGGTCTCCGAAGTATTTCAATCCATTTCACCAACACCTGCCTTATATCCTTATGCTTAGGCTATATTTTCGAATTAAATGATCACTGTAGCACAAGCTCAGGGCCCCCGTCGGTAAAACGATTGTTTGGGCTTCAGTTCATCAGTGCTTTTTCTTTTTAAACCCTACCTATCCCGGTTGGGAAAGTCTCTTTAGCCTATTTGGCCTACCCCCGGACTGTAACATACATAGATGTTTCCCCATCAGAGTCTTTTCGTAGAGAGCCCCTTTCCGTGATATACAACGGTCTAGTATGAGACCAGATCGCTTAAGGACGAAGAGTCGGAGGTTCGACTCCCCCTTCGGTCGCTCTTGTAGGTGCAGGTCGTCGTCAGCCGCGATGGTAGCTTGTCCCGTTGAGGTGAGAGACCGCTGCCCACCAGTGTACGACGGTCTCCCTTGACACCACGCCCCACCAGGCGTTATCATTATCTTTTCCCAGACGCCTGATCCATCTGGCATTGTTTTGCCCTGCAGAAACGCTTCCAGGTGAGATGCAGTGGGGCTCAAACTTGTCTGCGTCCCCTTCTTTTGGAGTTGTCTGACCTCAGCCTCCAGTTCATGCACGGGTGCTTGAATAAACCACTGCGGTGTGTAACAATCCGGTGGACGCTTCACTTGGTCCTTCAGGAGGTGCATTAATTACCTCAATGGCATCCACCACATTGATATTCCTAAGGATTTGAGCATGAACACTAAAAATTGGGTGCCTGATGGCCAGGCGTAGCATTTTACAAGATGGAAACATTAAAAATCGTGGCGCCCGAAGCCCAGGTGTTACATTTTACAAGATGGAAAAATTAAAAATCGGGCAGCCTTTTTGGCTTGCCCGATTCTACGGTAGCATCGGGCAGTAAAAAAAAAGAGGCTGCGGTTACCTGGCGGTTACCTCGTTTCCCTTTCATTTTGGCCAACAAAAAAACTACTGCAAAATGATAGATAAATGATAGATGATAAACGATAGAAGCTTCGAATCAAGCAAACAAGGCAGGACAAATGACGAGGCAACGATCACGATCATAAATTGGCGCACAGTACAAGGGTGCGCTCTGGCGCATAAGATCCCGACAGGCCCTGGGCTGGTGGTTGCTTGGACGCCGAAGGCTATTTAACCGGCAAAAAAAACAAGCAAGCAAGGCAGGGCAAATCACATGCCCAGGGGCCACCTCACCAACTTGCTGGTGAAAGCGCGCGACACCTTCTTACTGTCGAAACATTGAAAAATCGTGGCGCCCGATGCCCAGCTGTGGTATTTGGAAAGGTGGAAACATTAAATTCGTGGCGCGCGATGCCCAGGTGTCGCATTTGGGAAGGTGGAAACATAAAAAATCGTGGCGCGCGATGCCCAGGTGTAGCATTTGGGAACCTGGAAACATTTCTCACACCTGGGGGCGCGATGGAGCAGAACGGGAATGAACATTAAAAATCGCGTGTGCGCGATATTTCGGGGTTAGGAATATCGCTGATCCACCAACAGCGGCCGTATGACCTTGTCACACCTCTTCTAGGGGCCCAAGCCATCTGGCATCATCTTACTCTGCAGAAATACCACCAGCTCTTGCGTAGTGGCCCACTCTGATGTATGACTATCCACTCCCTAGGATTCTTCAATTTGTCTAGCGGGAGCTCCCGTACGTAACTGAATGGCATCCATCAACAGCTGCCGCTTGTCTTAAGTCCTCCCCCTGATACTACCCATCCAGGGACCTGATCCATCTGGCATTGTCTTCCCCTTCAAAAACACAATCAGCTCTTGTCCTTTTACACTCAATTTTAACTGTGTCCCATCCCCTTGGAGCTCTCTGAATGCAGCCTCCAGCTCATGATCGAACACTAGGGCGTACCACTCTGGTGTGTAACATTCTACCTGGGATGATCCACTAGGGCTTGCGGGAGCTCCTATAAGTACCTGAATAGCATCCACCAACAGCTGCCGCGTGTCGTTCTTCTTCGCATTCAAACGCCAATTCCAGGGGCCTGATCCATTTGGCATGGTCTTCCCCTTCAAAAACGCCAACAGCTCTTGCACAGTTACACTCAACTTTTACTCTGTCCCATCCCTATGGAGCTCTCTGAATGCAGCCTGCAGCTCATGATCGAACGCTAGGGCGTACCACTCTGGTGTGCACTATTATATCTGGGATGCTTCACTCGGTCCGGCGTTCAGTGCCTGAATAGCATCCACCAACAGCTGCCGCTTGTTCTTCATCTTCCCACTCAAAAGCCGATTCCAGCGGCCTGATCCATCTGGCATGGTCTTCCCCTTCAAAAACGCCAACAGCTCTAGTTTAGTAACACTCAACTTTGGCTGTGTCCCATCCCCTTGGAGCTCTCTGAATGCAGCCTTTAGCTCATGATCGAACGCTTTGGCGTACCACTCTGGTGTGTAACATTCTACCTGTGATGCTCGATTAGGGCTTGCAGGGGGTCCTGTAAGTACCTGAATAGCATCCACCAACAGCTGCCGCTTGTCTTTCTTCCTCCGCCTAATACTACCCATCCAGGGACCTGATCCATCTGGCATGATCTTCCCCTTCAAAAACACAACCAGCTCTTGTCCTTTCACACTCAACTTTGACTGTATCCCGTCCCCTTGGAGCTCTCTGAATGCAGCCTCCAGCTCAAAATCGAACGCTACGGCGTACCACTCTGGTGTGTAACATTCTACCTGGGATGATTCACTGAGGCTTGCAGGGGGTCCTGTTAGTACCTGAATAGCATCCAGCAACAGCTGCCGCTTGTTCTTCTGCTTCCCACTCAAAAGCCGATTCCAGCGGCGAGATCCATCTGGCATTGTCTTCCCCTTCAAAAACGCCAACAACTCTTGTCTAGGTACACTCGACATTGACTGTGTCCCATCCCCTTGGAGCTCTCTGAATGCAGCCTCCAGCTCATGATTGAACGCTTTGGCGTACCACTCTGGTGCGTAACATTCTACCTGGGATGATCCACTAGGGCTTGCGGGAGCTCCTGTAAGTACCTGAATAGCATCCACCAACAGCTGCCTTTTGACTTTGCCCCTCCCCCTGATACTACATATCCAGGGACCTGATCCATTTGGCATAGTCTTCCCCTTCAAAAACACAACCAGCTCTTGTCTAGGTACACTAAATTTTGACTGTGTCCCATCCCCTTGGAGCTCTCTGAGTGCAGCCTCCAGCTCGTGATTGAACGCTAGGGCGTACCTCTCTGGTGTGTAACATTCTACCTGGGATGATCCACTCGGTCCGGCTTTAAGCACCTGAATAACATCCACCAACAGCTGCCGCCTGTCCTTCTGCTTCCCACTCAAAAGCCTATTCCAGGGGCCTGATCCATCTGGCATGGTCTTCCCCTTCAAAAACGCCAACAGCTCTTGTCTAGGTACACTCGACATTGACTGTATCCTGTCCCCTTGGAGCTCTCTGAGTGCAGCCTCCAGCTCGTGATTGAACGCTAGGGCGTACCACTCTAGTGTGTAACATTCTACCTGGGATGATCCACTCGGTCCGGCTTTAAGCACCTGAATAACATCCACCAACAGCTGCCGCCTGTCCTTCTGCTTCCCACTCAAAAGCCTATTCCAGGGGCCTGATCCATCTGGCATGGTCTTCCCTTTCAAAAACACCAACAGCTCTCGTCTAGGTACACTCGACATTGATTGTATCCTGTCCCCTTGGAGCTCTCTGAGTGCAGCCTCCAGCTCGTGATTGAACGCTAGGGCGTACCACTCTGGTGTGTAACATTCTACCTGGGATGCTTCACTCGGTCCGGCTTTAAGCACCTGAATAGCATCCACCAACAGCTGCCACCTGCCCTTCTGCTTCCCACTCAAAAGCCTATTCCAGGGGCCTGATCCATCTGGCATGGTCTTCCCCTTCAAAAACGCCATCAGCTCTTCTACAGTTACACTCAACTTTGACTGTCTTGCATTCCCTTGGAGCTCTCTGTACACAGCCTCTAGCTCATGATTGAACGCTTGCATGTACCAGTCTGGAGTGTAAGAAACTGTCTGGAATACCTCACTGATTACCGGTGTGGGTGGAAGAGGATCTCCTGCAATATCAATGCACACTCCCTCCCCGCTGCTTGTCGCATGCTCATTCGCCTCCTCAAGACGCCGCTCAGCAGATTGTGTCAAAGCAAGCTCAAAGCTTCTTCCACTTGATCAAAGCAACAAATGAGTACGGAACATAACAGTGGTTAGTTGTAGCGAGGTGAATGAAGGGAAAGTGAAGAGTAAGGAATCACAAACACAAACACTCTAACTAAAACAAACACCAACACAAAAAAATGAAGGAACATGCAACTACCTGTTGATGTGCGTACACTAACACATGGGCGATGTCTGGTACTTAGCTTCAGATGATTCAAATGTTTTGGGGCGGTAAAAATGACAGAAGATAGCCGGAGGAGTGGCCTCAAGGGCTGTGGCACTGCTGTGGTGGGGCTGTAGTACGGCTGTAAGGGCCGAGCCAGGGCTTTGGTAGTAGAGCTCTGTATTGAGCTTGTGTAACGACGTGTATAGCTCAGTACTAAGCGTGAGCTACGAGGTGTAAAGCTCAGCATTGAGCGTGCGTTACGAGATTGGCAAATCCTGGCAGAGACGATCTAGAGAAGGGGGGTGGGGGTGGGGGTGGGGGGGGGGGAGTATTCATTTTCTTATCTTACGCGTTCGTTCTTTGCTTATCCTAGGGGGCTAATCGGGCTACTGCGCGCGACCCGCGTTATTTATTTGTGGAGCGTGGTACCGCACAGCAGTACCAGGACCGCAACAGCAGGACAGTTCAGGTTTTAACCGTCCTCAACAATCGGAGATCAACAGGCTGTTAATATTACTACTGCGCTCCCAGAACTCCCCATAACGCCAATCTCCCGCAGCCACCCCCATGCGTCTGAATCGTCTGATCAGCGCCTCGATGACCCATATGCGTATCCTCGTCGCCGCGCCTTCCTTGCGCATCGCTCCACTCGCCCCCTTGCTCCTCTCGCCAGCTCACCCTGCCTCGCCAGTGACGCATGTCTCTACTGCTGCGGCCTCAGATACCCCCCGCACTCCGGCCCCCCATTACAAGAGAAACGAGATCACTGCAGTCGGGGAGAGAGCTACGTCCGAAATCAGCACTACCACTGGGGGGGTCCATGCCTCCTTCTTGTGTGATTCTCCTGTTAGAGATGGTGGAAGAGGAGAAGGAGCTTGCCCTGTGGATCACCTCCTCGGAGCCATTGTCGGATGCTCTCAGGCAACCATGAGCATGTTGGTCTTTCAACAAAAGCTGCAAGTTGGAAAGGTCCACTGGAAAGCTGATACTAAATATGATGTCTTAGGCATCAAGGGCAGATCTGGATCGTCACCCCACCTGACTGAGTTCAATATTGTAGGTGAGGTTGAGACGGACATGAGCCAGGCAGCGTTGGATGCGCTGGCAGAAGAGGTAGAGAGGCGATGTGTTGTTGCAGCCACTGTGAAGAGGAGTGGAGCACCGTTTGTTTTCCGCCTGGTCCCTCGGCAGATAGTATAAATCCTGGATGGATTGTCGTACCGCCTAGAGAGAGGAGGGGTGATTGTGTCTGTGCATGGGGGGGGGGGGGGGGGGGGGGGGGGGGGGGGGGGGGGGGAAGAGAGGGAGAGAGAGAGACCCGAACTAGATGGCTCACTGTATTTGATCTGAGTTTGTTTTCTAACTGGCTGTCTAAAAAAATCTTAGTTCTGAATTAAGGTGTTTGTGTTTACTGTGCGGCTGGACCGCAACTTAGTTGTGTAACACCATTCACCAGAGAGATAGAGAGACCTTCCTCACACTCCTATTGTATGCCGATGACTTCGTCATCTTATCCTCACTGCTTCTTTTGGGGGCTACGTTTAGCAGCTTCGAGGCAGCTCCCTTTCCCTGTCCTTTAACCAAACCTGAAGCTGGCTTGTGCGTCTAAAAGCTGATATGATCAGCATTCCAATGCAGCTGCAAGCATTGGGTTTGAACCAGTGGCTGGCTGATGGAGCTGGTTGGAAGCTGCTGCAAGTAGCAAAAAAATGAAACAGTGCTTATCCTATTCCAAGGACGACCAAGGACGCGTCGCACGAGAAAAAAGTGGGGCCCCTTTTCCCTCCTTAACCTGGACATGTCTTCGAACAGTCTACATCCATCTGATTGCATTCTGTACTTTGGAGTGTGGTGCAATAGTGCTTGTACTGCCCATGTTTACTCAACCTGCAGACAGTGAGCAGACTGAAAGCTGATTGGCCATGTTTTCAATTTGATTCAATTCAATTCACCTCTCTCCTAAAGAGTCTGGGGACCATGGTGTTTCTTTTCACCTGCGAGCAGCAGCTTCTATTCAGCTCCCTGAGCCAGGCACTTTGCTAAGCCCCAAGTTTCAACAGTACTGGAAAGCTGATTCTATCAGCTTCCAGATGCACTACCTTGCTTTAGGTTTGTCTGGGTAGCAAGTCAGGGGATCTACCTAGAAGCTGCTGCTCTACCTCCCCCTCATCCTCCAACTCTCCCTCCCTCCCCCCCCCCCCCTCCCCCTCCCCTCCCCCTCCCCCTCCCCCTCCCCCTCCCCCTCCCCCTCCCCCTCCCCTTCCCCCTCCCCCTCCCCCTCCCCCTCCCCCTCCCCCTCCCCCTCCCCCTCCCCCTCCCCCTTCTCCTCCCCCTCCCCCTCCCCCTCCCCCTCCTCCTCCTGCTTCTCTACCTCCCCCTCCCCCTCCTCCTCTACCTCCCCCCCTCCCCCCCTCCCCCTCCTCTACCTCCCCCTTCCCCACACCCTCTCACTCCCCCTCTCCCTCCCCCTCCTCCTCTGTCCTCCTCCTCTACCTACCTTCTCCCCCTCCAACCTCCTCCTCCTCCTGCTCCTCTACCTCCCACCTCCCCCTCCTCCTCTACCTCCCCCCTCCTCCTCCTCCTCTACCTCCCCCCTCCCACCCCCTCTCACTCCCCCGCCTCCTCCGCCTCTACCTCCCCTTACCTCCACCCCGTCCCCTCTTCCCTCCCTCCACGCTCCTCCTCCTCAACTCCCTCCCTCCTCCTCCTCCTCCTCCTCCGCCTACGCCTCCTCCCCACCTCGCCCACGCTCCTCCAAGCTCAACCTCCTCCTCCTCCGCCTCCTCCTCCTCCTCTACCTCCCCCTACACCCCCTCGTCGCTCCCCCCTCCTCCTCCTTCCCCGCCCACCTCCAAACCTCCTCAACCCCCACCTCCCCCTCCTCCTCTTCCTCCCTGTACCCTCCCCCCTCCCAAGCGTCCTCAAGCTCAACCTCCTCCATCTCCATCCTCCTCCTCTACCTCTCCCCTCCAACTTCCTCCGCCCCTCTAACCTCACCCTCCCCTACCCCTCATCTCTACCTCTCCTCTCCCCTCCCCTACTCCTCAATATCTACCATCCCCGCCTCCCTACCCTTCCCCCTCCACATCCTTCAGCTCTACTACCTTCCCCCTCCTCCTTCTCTTCCACCTCTACCTCCCCCCTCCCCTACTCCTTCAATATCTACCTCCCACTCCTCCATACCCTTCCCCCTCCCCACATCCTCAGCCTCCTACCTCCCCCCCTTCCTCCTCCTCTACCTCCCCTCCTCCCCTCCACTCCTCCCCGTCTACGTCTCTTCCACCTCCTTCTCTCTTTTCTCTTTTTCTCTTCCTTCTCTTTTCCTATACTAACCTCCCCCTCCTCCTCCTTCTCTTTCTCTTCCGCTCTGCTCCCCCCTCCTCCTCCTCCCTCCTCCCTCCTTTTCTTTCTCTCCCCTCTAGCTCTAGACATCTACCTCCCCTCCTCCGCCTTCTCTTTCTTCTTTCATTTCCCACCTCTAACC